>CM076579.1:1367408059-1367552044 GCA_034641835.2 Pinus albicaulis | reverse complement strand
GCACCAGCCTCGGGCAACAACCTTCAAATACGAATTACGCTTGGAAACAGAGTCTTCTTATATATTAAAATGCAGTCATAACAGAGAAATGATATTACAGCACAGTGGCAACGCAATTACATTACAGAGCTATATGGAGGTTAACTATTATGCGTATGAAAACGCGTTATTTATAACAAAGGTGATATAACTAATTCCCTAAAGTTTGTGCTGATAGAGACACGTGAACCATCACGTCCAGAGATCCAGCATCATGGCCGCGGTGAGGAGTAAATCTATGAAGAGTGGATGTTGGATTCAGCTTATGGAGCCGTGTACAGGTGTTGATGTGTCTCCCATAAATTAGAAATGGTCATACAAATCTTCACGTGATGAGAAACAGAGTCCTGTCACCGTGGGACTCTACAGTTGACTTCCACTTGGCCACCTTTGACCACAGCCTCCTTAGGTGAATTTTCCCGAGCCAATAGGACACGATCCATGTCCACATCATTTCTGACTTGCCCATGTGGCTCGAATTGCCTGAAGACACCTGCAACATAGACTTTCACAAAATGGTTGCGGAAAGTTGCAGCAGCTGCGGAAAGTGGCAAGATTCCGCAGCTAAATGAGCAAAAATCTAAATCAAACAACAGACACAAAACATAGTTAAAAACCATTTTAGATGCTCTTTTACAATTGATATGCAATGATATTGACAACTTAGAAGGTTCAGGTGAATGAAAAAGGTCTAGAAAGGTGTATAGGAAAGATGCAGATTTGAGACTCAACATACCCCCACCGTGAATATGTTGCATGTCCTCATGCAACCAAAATTTTGATAATCCTTCTTCAGTTCATATGCCTTGACAATTCAGCCAGTACATCTAGTCCTCTCCTCCTCTTCCTTGGTGCTGCTAACATCCTGGGCTTTTTCATCAAGCATCTGAATTTGATATTAATCAGTGCTCTGCTTAACTTCTGGCATTTCCTCTTCAATTTCTTGTTCTTCTTCTGCCATAGTCCCAGATGTAGCATGGTATTATCATGAATGATTTTGTCCAATTTACTTTGTTCCTTCAATGTCTCATTTTCATTTTTAATGTGTCTATTTAAAAGCTCTAGCTCAAAGACTTCTTGTTTCAGTGATTGGACTAGATCATCTTGTGCTATGTGAGGCTGAGTGGACGAAGTATTGGGACCCGTAGCTGCTCTTTCTAAAGATTATATATAATCATATACTTCTTGTTGCTTTGGGTCTATCTCAGGTGTCGTTTTTATTGGGTTGTCCCAAAAATGTCGTGGAGGAGATTTGTCTTCAAAATCTGGCTGAGAAGGACTCACATTAACGTCTGGCTGAGAATGGGATGGACTATGTTCAATGTCTGACTGAGAATGAAATGAACTAGGTTCACTGTCTGACTGGGAGTGAGATGGACTATGGCCAGCTGGGGATTGTTCAGATGTTTCTTCCCCCAAATCAATAAAATGGGGTCCTTTCATTTGCGTTTTCCTCAACTTCCCCTTAAGCCTGGAACTTCTTCTCACACGTTGTGGACCACTGTCTTTTTGCTTTTGTTTTCCTTTCCCTTTCTTCTTGGCCATAGATGACTGTTCTTGAAGGTGAACTAGTCTTTCAGATAACACTTGATGATCTTCTTCGGAAGAAGGGGTTTGATGCATAGCCTCAATACTTTTTCTCTCTTTTGATGTTATTGGCTTTTTACCCTTGGTTTCTCTCTTCTTCCTTTTTGACAGTCTCTCTTCCCTACTAGTTCTTTCAATTGTAGTAGGAGGAGTACTTTGAGTTTCATCATTTGTTCTTTTTCTCCTACTCCTTCTTGATGTGCTACCTTCAGGAATTTCTTGAGGTTCCTCAAAGAAATTTCTAATCAAAAATTGTTCCCATGTATCCTTCTTCTCTTTTAACTATTTTTCAATCAAAATTTTTACAAGACCATGGTGATATAGATGTGGTTCTACATCCCCTAAATGCTTCTGAACAGTCACATACATCTTCTTCAAACTATTTAATAAAAAGTATGGCAAATTGAGGGTTTGGTTATCTATAAAATTCATCAGCAATCGGGTATGGTACATATACATTGACCCAAAATGGCCCTCACAGGTGATAAATTTTTGAACAACTAGCAACAAAGTAGCCCATTCCTCTTTCAAAGCATGAATAGGAATTCCTCTTTTAAAAATAGTTATGTCCATACCTGGGTTATGTAGAATCACTCTCCAGGCTTCATCACTAATGCTTTTATTCTTAAACCAACGTTCACCCTCTTGAAGAAGTTATGTGGCAGATGCTATAGATGCCTCATTCACCGTAAACTTAAGGTCTCCAATCTCTACCTCCAGGCCATTGAAAGACCTTGCAAAAGCTTTTGTCACCTTTTTATGGTAGCCTCTAAACTTTTGGATAAACCGCAGCCACTTTGCCTTCTTCAATATATCCCTGACTTGCGGGTATCCTTCCATGAATTTAGGTCCCTCTGGTTCTGCTCTCAACAATTTACCCATCCTTCTTTCTGCTCTTTAAAAACTTGCCTGCGTGAGGAGGGTTCAATGGAAGTAGGACGGCTAAATGAACGGAAATGAGCACGATGACTGTAGGTAGATATCAGAGAGTGGGTATACAGACTGTAGCGTAACATAGAACGAAATGGGGTGAAGCGGAACAGAGAAGGGTTACGTGAGCACGGTGGAAATGCGGCTGTGAGATTAATAGAACAATAGGAGGAGTATAACACATCCGGCAGTGTTTTAAAATTTGGTGGCTGCAGAATAAATGTAAGCACGTTTATACAACGGCTACGGATTTTATGCGGCTGAAAGAAGCCATAGTCAAATCAACTACGTTTCATTGTCACAGGTGGAATATCGGAGTATGAGTGAAGATCAGAGGTTTAATTATGGTACCGTTTGAGAATGAATGCAAGGATTGTGGGAGGATTGTACAGAGATCATGGAGTGGTTACGGAGTTTGTCAATACAATCATTGCACATAATGGAGCTTATGGTTTATAACTATATAAAAATGTGTTTTAAATGCTATTTGAAATAAATTTTTACTCATACCTTGGAATTCTTGCCATTTTTCCTTGGTCTTCAATTAGTTGCTCCTCATTGATATCTTGAATGCTCCATGTCTTCATAATTGGTCCTCATACCTGCATTTGATTTCATGATTGTGAAAATAACATCTGGCTGTACATTCTTTTGAAAAACAGAGTGGTAGCTGCGGAATCTGCTTCTGGCTGCGGAAACTGGTGTCAGCTGCGGAAACAGATGTCAGCTGCGGAAACTGACACAGCTATTATTTGGGTGAATGGAAATGAACAGATGACAATTGACTAAATGGAAATGGTCATGAAAGAGAATTTTATTGGTGAAATGGAATGAAATAGATAAAATGAAGTGAAATGGAATGAAATGGAGTGAAATGGAGTGAAATGAAGTGGAATGAAGTGGAATGGGTGGTCACAAAACTTGTGAAATGAAAGGGAGATTTTTTTTTTTTTGAAAATATAGGGTGTCAGGTGTTCCTAATTTTCACCCTACATTTTCTGTATAAGACTGCCAATCAGTGATTGGTTTTCAGGCTTATACATTTTTTTATTTTTATTTTTAACTGAAAAGAACAAAAGCTAGGCTGGTGGAGAAGAAGAATTCTTCTGTACCAGCCTGATTGCAGAATTTTCTTGAAACATTTTGACAAATTCCTCTTTTGAGAGTGGCTTATGATAAACTTTCAATCTGTGGCTATTCACAATAAGAGGAGTTTGAAACTCATCAATGGTCTTGATTCTTACTGCTCCATTGCTAAAGATCTTGTCAATCTCATATGGCCCAAGCCAATGAGTCTGAAATTTTCCTTGAAAATCTTTAAACTTGGAATCAAATAACAATGCCTAATCTCCTTCTTGAAACTTCTTCTCTTTGATGTACTTGTCATGCCATTTAGCTCTTTGATATTGAACTAGATCAGTTCTTAGAATTGCCTCTTGTCTGATCTCATCTAGTTCATTCAACTGCTCCATTCTATGCTTTTGAGCTTCTGATAAATCCATTCCGAACTGAACTGCTATCTTGAAGGTCTTGACTTGGAACTCAATGGGGAGCAGGACTTCTTTCCCATAAACAAGTTCATAGGGAGAATGTCCTGTTGTATTTCTCCATGTAGTTCTGTAGGCCCACAAGGCTTCAGAAAGCCTTTCTGCCCAATCTCTTCTATGTAGATGAACAGTTTTGGTGATGATACTTTCGAGAACTTTGTTGGTAGACTCCACTTGACCATTTGCTTGCGGATGGTAAGGAGTAGATCTTCTATGCTTGATTTTGTATTCTTCCATCAGCTTCCCCACCAGGTTGGATGTTAATTGGCTTCCTTGATCTGTCACAATTTCTCTTGGAACACCAAAGCGAGTAAAAATATCCTCATAAAGAAAATGAACAACTGAATTTTCAGTAGTAGATACTAATGCTTTGGCTTCTACCCATTTAGTAACATAATCAATACAAACCAATATATACTTCTTTTGCTTAGATGGTGGATTAATAGGTCCAATGAAATCTAAAGCCCATTTTTCAAAGGGTTCAATGAGTACCTGTGTTTGCAATGGTATTTCATTTGAAAGGGTAGGTTTCCCTACTCTTTGGCAGCTGTCACACCTTTTGACATATTGTTTTGCATCTTTGAAGAGGGAAGGCCAATAATATCCTAAAGAGAGGATTTTATAAGCCATCCTTTTGTCTGCAAAGTGTCCGCCGCATGGTTCATCATGACATGCCTTAAGAATATCAGGCATTTCATCTTCCCTGACACATCTTCTGATCACAAGATCTGGCCCTGTTTTAAACAATTCGTTAGAAATCCATGAATATTTTAAACTCTCCTGAATAATTTTTCGTTTTTCACTTGGAAATAAATGTGAAGGCAGTTTCCCTGTAACCAAATAGTTAGCAATATCTGCATACCAAGGAGTCTTAATAGTTACTGAAAACAAGTATTCATCAGGAAACTTATCCTCTACAGGAGAATCTTCTTTAGTATTTTGAATCCTAGACAAGAAATCAACTACTGTATTTTGTTTTCCTGGTCTATCCAACACAGTAATATTGAATTCTTGCAAAAGTAAGAGCCATCTTGTCACTCTGCCATTAGTAACAGGTTTTTTCATTAGATATCTAATTGCAGAATGGTCAGTATGAATAAAAGTTTCATAGCCTATTATATAATGTCTAAACTTATTGATTACATGAACAACAGCTAAAAACTCTTTTTCAGTCACAGTATAGTTCAACTCTATGGGAGTCAAATTTTAACTGGTATAATAAATGGCATAAGGGACTAAATCTTTTTGACCCAACACAGCTCCCAGAGCTGTATCTGAAGCATCTGTAGAAATATGGAAAGGGAGTTTCCAATTTGGTCCTCTCAAGATAGGTGCTTCAGATATTCTTGTTTTCAAAGTTTCAAAGGCTGATTGACAATCAGGATCCCATTTGAATTCACAGTCTTTTGTAAGCAATTTGAAGAGTGGAGATGCTATTTTAGTGAAGTTTTCTATAAATCTTCTATAGTATCCAGTAAATCCTAGAAAACTTCTAACATCTCTTTGACAATTTGGAATAGGCAACTTGAATATGACTTCAACTTTTGATTTATCAACCTTAATATCATCTCCTGAAATATGATGGCCCAAAACAATACCTTCAGTAAACATCATAAAGCATTTCTCATGGCTTAATGAAAGGTTTGTTTCTTTACATCTTATAAGGACTTTTTCCAAATTTTCTAATGCCTCTTCAAATGAATTACCATAAACTGTAAAATCATCCATATAAACCTTTACACAATCATGGATTAGATCAGAAAAAATTCCTAGTACTGCTCTTTGGAATGTTGCAGGTGCATTACATAACCCAAAAGGAAGCACTCGATAGGCAAAAGTTTCCCATGGACAAGTAAATGTGGTCTTATCTTGATCTTCAGGTGCTACCTGAATTTGATTATAGCCACTAAAACCATCCAAAAATGAAAAGTACTTTTTACCTGCTAATGTATCTAATACCCGATCGATAAAAGGCAAAGGAAAGTGATCCTTCAAAGTTGCTTTGTTCAATTCCCTGTAATCAATGCATACCCTCCATTTACCATTCTTTTTAGGTACTATAACCAAAGGAGAAACCCATCGGCTATCTGAAATTGGATAAATGAAGTTTACATTGAGTAGTTTTTGGAGCTCTTCTTTCACTATCTCCCCAAGATTTGGATTCATCCTTCTTTGAGGTTGTCTGATTGGTCTACTGTTTTCCTCAATATAGATATGATGGATGCAAGTCTTAGGATCAATACCCTTCATGTCAGCATACTCCCATGCAAATGCAGTAGAATGTTTTTGCAAGATTCTGGTTAGTTCTTCTTGTTGTGACTTCTCCAGATGTTTGTTGATATTCAATGTCTTTTCTGGAAAAATCTCAATAGCAGAATTACCAAACTCTTCCATAGAGTAAAGAGACTTTTGTCTTGATGATAAATATTCTATGTCAGATTCCAACTGAAATTGTGTGGGGTCATATTCTGAAGATATCTCAAAATTTTCTAATGTGTTCAGAATTTGACTATCCTCACTGATTTCAGAAATGGTAAAGACAAGTTGTATAGTGTCCTCATCATCAACCCATTCATTGTCTCCTACTTCTGTGATTGCTTTTGCTGGAGGATACAAATTGAATTTATTTGTCGAATTACTATTAGAAATGTACATGTCCCCAGATCTACAACTAATAAAAGCATCAGCTGTGGCTAGCCAAGGTCTTCCTAAGATAAGTGGGTGCCCTCCTAGATTACTCTTGGGAGTCAAAATCATAAAATCTACCGGATATTCCCAAGAATCTAAGGACACTGAAATATCTTCTAATACACCATCTGGTTTAATAATTGATCGATCTGCAAGTTGCAGTAAAGTAGGTGTAAAAAGAAGGTTAGGAAGTTTTAGCTATTCCATAGTCTGTCTACTCATAATGTTGATAGCAGCCCCTAAGTCAATCAATGTGTTTGGAATTTCTATCCCATTTATATGTGTCTTGACAATTGGACTTCCTGGATCTACATACTTCTGCATGGTAATTTTTTCCATCATGATATCTGCAATTTTTCCTACCATGTGGATTCTTCTTGTGTCTTTTAGTTTCCTTCCTGGTCTTTTGAAACTCAACTCCTTTATTGTTTTTGCTAGAATATGAATCTCTCGAATGGCTTGTAGCAAGGGAATATTGATACAAACATTCTTCAATTCATCTAGAAAGTCATAGTTAGGCAACAAGATTTGTTTTTCCACCCCCTTGTCAATTTGTAGTCTTTCAGGAAAAGGAGGTGTAGATGAAGATGCAAGTTGCTCAACTATAGGAGTTGTGGGTGTTGACTTTTCTTTTTCTTTTTGAATGTTTGAATTTTGAAGAGATTCTTCCTCAGAACCCTTATTGACTTGAAGAGAGTCCTCCTCAGAGGTATCTTGCTCTTCAATATCTATAGAAGGTTTTTCTAAAACTCTACCAGATCTGAGTTGTACATCGTTGAGAGGAACAATCATATAGGTAGGAAATTGTTGTCCTTCTACCATGTAAGTATTCTGAGGATTCTTATTATTAGGATTTGGTAATGGCTGAGCTGGAAGTTGATTTGTATTTTGTTGGTATGGGAGCATGAGTTGAGGATTTGGATTTTGTTGAGAAGGTTGTTGTTGTGGAAATGGCAATGAAAGTTGTGAATTTGGGTTTGGAAGTTGTGGAGCTTGTTGATTTTGAAAAGATGGAGGATATTGATAAAATTGAGCAAATCTCCCATAAGGATTTTGCATCCCTTGTACCCATGGCTGATATGTATTTTGATGTTGGGGCCAAGGTTGTTGCCAAGGATTCCAATTTGGTGGGGTTTGAAGATTCATAAGGTTGTTAAACCCTTGAGTTTGTTGTCCCTGCCAAGGTCTTCTTGCAACAAAACAGAGAGATTCTACTGAATTTGGGTCTTCTTGAAAGACAACTTTGAGTCCAGGAATTGAAGGACAATCCTTGATCTCATGATTCTCTGAGAAAATTATACATGTTTCTACAACTTTTGCATCCAAGGGAAATTCCCTTAAAGCATGTTTCTTCCTACATTTCGGACAAAAGATGGCTAGAGCATCTGTTTCTGCTTTCTGCTTGTTTTGGATTTTAAGGGTGTCTAGTTGTTCACTAAGGCTCCCTAAGATATCAATTTTGAATTCATCAAGCATATTACCAATCTCTGCCCTACTTACTGATCCAGTTGCAGATTTGTTAGCCCTAATAATAGAAGGATCCCTAGGCCCTTTTCCTATTTTAGATTTTCCTCTTGAGAGATGGACACATAGTTCTATTATGTCACGAAGTGGAAGTTGAGAAATGTCTCCTTTCCCCATCATGTTTAAAATATCTATCCATTCATATCTAATGGCTTTTAATATGAGGGCTTTCAAGGTTTCATCATCTAAGTTTCTCATCTTTGCTCTTTTTAAGTTGTATTGAAATCTTTCAAGTAAATCTTCCAAGCTTTCATCTTCTTTTTGCATCATTTTGAATACCTCATCCTTGTGATTGGTGGGCATACAATAGTCCAAGTATCTATCCAAAAATGTTTGTTTCATATCATTCCAAGTCCTAATAGATTGAGTGGCTAATCCCATGAACCATTTCAAAGCATCTCCCTTCAATGTTGAAGAGATATTTTTCATTGTTGTATGAGTTTCCTCATCAACTATAGGGAATCCAAACAAGTTGTCTCCTTCCCTATTTCTTCCATTATTTTCTTCACCATTGTTGTCTCCATTGTTTCCTCCTCCTCTACCTCTACCTCTACCTCCAAATCCATCTATTATTTCCTCTGCCATGATAGTTTCTTTAGATTCCTTAAAGTCCTCTGGTTCTTCTATCAAGGGAGGATGAGAGAGAGTCTCTTTGTTTTCTAAATGGGATTTAGTAGGTGGTATAGGAGAATCCTCTAATTCAGCTGCTCCTTGAATTCCAAAAATCTTAAGGCTAGGGTAGATGGTGGTGAATCTGGTCTATGCCTTGAAGAAGATGGAGTTGTGAAAATCGAACTCTTGGCTTTAGCTATAAACCTTCCCCTAGAATCTCTTGCTCTATGCATGTCATTTTTATTTTTTTTTAAAAAGTTGGGCTAATAATTCTCTTTCTGATCTTCCAGATCACACTAGGTGCAAGAAGAGAGCATACTTAAGAAATTACTAAACCAATAACTCTCTTTTTTGATCCTCCAGATCACACTAGGTGCAAGAGGAGAGCATACTTCAAGAAGTTATCAAGTTTTCCCTTCTTTTATTATTTTGTTTTTTTTTAAGAAATTGGCTACCTATTTACACTTCCCCGGCAACGGCGCCAAAATGTTTGGTCAATTTAGTGTGTCCTAAATTGCTGCATTTAATTTGTCAATCCGGGATTCGTAAGCTGATGAAGTGCGGCGCACTATATGTGCAAGATAACCTATTTCTTAACTTTTTGTCGTTTTTAGTTTTCTAAGATGAAATGGAAATTCTAAAATGAAAACAAGTATGGTTATGTTTGTTCAAGGAAATGATATCCTCTATAATGATTTACCAACTTGAAACTTAAAAAGGAATTTGAAACTTACAATGACAAAACTTGAAAGGAAATGAAAATGCGCTGCTGAAATGAAAATGTGCTGCTAGTCTAATCTAAATCAAATTACATCAACCTATCTTCTGATCCCTCATCATTAGTCCAGCTATGATTTTCGGAGGTAACCATAAACAACTTGAGTAACCTGATACGTAACTTGCAGAAAGTAAACTAATATCGAACTACACATCCATAATTCAATCCCTCACCATCAGTCCAGCTGTGGCTTTCGGAGGCAACTGAAGATGTTATGAGCAATTTAATATATCTAACTTGCAGAAAGGAAACTAATATCAAACTACACATCCATAATTCAATCCCTCACCATGAGTCCAGCTGTGGCTTTCGGAGGCAACTGAAGATGTTATGAGCAATTTAATATATCTAACTTGCAGAAAGGAAACTAATATCAAACTACACATCCATAATTCAATCCCTCACCATCAGTCCCGCTGTGGCTTTCGGAGGCAACTGAAGATGTTATGAGCAATTTAATATATCTAAATCTAACTACTGAAGAAAATGAGCAAAACTGAAATAAACAAAGCAGTACTGAAATTAAACAGAAACTAAGAAAAGAAAATTAGCAGCAGAACAATATTAATTCCATGTCATTAGTCAAAAAGTTATGCAAATGCCTGGGCTGCCTATTTATAACCTGAAACAAGAACACTGATCAGTGATCAATAACATAAAACATGAAAGACAGAAGTAAAATGGAAAGCATGAAAGATTATAAACAGAAATGAAGCATATATACCATGAAAGATGCAATGTATAAACATGTGAATGGATTATGGCACAATGAGCTTTAAAGAAATAAAATAGAAACTATACAATAATGTACAGAACCTTGGCAAGTGCAGGGGCCCTCTACACCAGCCTTGGCAACAATCTTCAAGTACAAATTACGTTTGAAAACAGAGTCTTCTTATATTAAAATGCAGTCATAAGAGAAAGGTGATATTACGGCACAAGTGCAACGTAATTACATTACAGAGCAGACTAATAAAAACTAACAGAGACTAATCTAATATGCGTATACAAATGCGTTATTTATAACAAAGGAAATACAACTGATTCCCTAAAGTTTATGCTGATGGAGAACACGTAGACCATTACGTCCACAGATCTAGGATCATGGCCGTATTGAAGAGTAAATCTATGAGGAGTGGATGTTTGAATTCAGCTATGGAGCCGTGTACAGATGTTGATTTGTCTCCCGCAATTCAGAAACGGCCATATGAACCTTCACGTGACACGAAACAGAGTCCTGTCACCGTGGGACTCTACGGTTGACTTCCATTTGGACACCTTTGACCACAGCCTCTTTAGATGGATTTGCTTGAGCCAATAGGACACGATCCATGTCCACATTATTTCAGACTTGCCCATGTGGCTCGTTTTTCCTGTAGACACCTGTAACATAGAGTTTCACAAAATGGCTGCGGAAAGTTGCAGCAGCTGCGGAAAGTGGCAAGATTTCGCAACTAAATGAGAAAAATCTAAATTAAACAGTAGACACAAAAATATAATTAAAAACCATGTTATATTCTCTTTTGCAATTAATATACAATGATATTGACAACTTGGAAGGTTCAGGTGGATGAAAATGGTATAGAAAGGTGTATGGAAAAGATGCAGATTTGGGACTCAACATACCCCCACTGTGAAGGTGTTGCATGTCCTCATGCAACCAAAATTTTGATAATCCTTCCTCAGTTCATATGCCTTGACACTTCAGCCAGTACATCCAGCCCTCTCCTCTTTTTCGTTGGTGCTGCCATCATCCTGGGCTTCTTCATTAAGCACCTAAATTTGATGTTAACTAGTGCTCTGCTTAACTTCTGGCATTTCCTTTTCAATTTCTTGTTCTTCTTCTGCCATATTCCCAAATGTAGCATGGTATTATCATGAATGATTTTGTCCAATTTACTTTGTTCCTTCAATGTCTCATTTTCATTTTTGATGTGTCTATTTAAAAGCTCTAGCTCAAAGACTTCCTGTTTTAGTGATTGGACTAAATCATCTTGTACTGTGTGAGGCTGGATGGACGAAGTACTGGGACCTGTAGCTTCTTTTTCCAAAGATTCTATATAATCATATACTTCTTGCTGCTTGGGGTCTATATCAGGTGTCATTTTTATTGGGCTGTCCCCAAAATGCCGTGAAGGAGAGTTGTCCTCAAAATCTAGCTGAGAAGGGCTCACATCAACATCTGGTTGTGAATGGGATGGACTTTGTTCAATGTCTGACTGAGAATGAAATGAACCAGGTTCACTAACCGACTGAGAGTGAGATGGACTATGGTCAGCTGGGGATTGTTCAGATGTTTCTTCTCCCAAATCGATGAAATGAGGTCCTTTTATTTGCGTTTTCCTCAATTTCCCCTTAAGTCTGGAACTTCTTCTCACATGCTGTGGTCCACTGTCTTTTTGCTTTTGTTTTCCTTTCTCTTCCTTCTTAGCCATAGATGACTGTGCTTGAAGGTGAATCAGTCTTTCAGATAACACTTGATGATCTTCTTCGGAAGAAGGGGTTTGATGTATAGCCTCAATACTTTTTCTCTCTTTTGATGTTATTGGCTTTTTACCCTTAGTTTCTTTCTTCTTCCTCTTTGACAGTCTCTCTTCCCTATCAGTTCTTTCAATTGTAGTAGTAGGAGTATTTTGAATTTCATCATTTGTTTTCTTTCTCCTACTCCTTCTTGATATGCTACCTTCAGGAATTTCTTCAGTAGGAGTACTTTGGGTTTCATCATTTGTTCTTTTTCTCCTACTCCTTCTTGTTGTGCTACCTTCAAGAATTTCCTGAGGTTCCTCAAAGAAATTTATAATCAAAAATTGTTCCCATGTCTATTTCTTCTCCTTTAACTCTTTTTCAATCAAAATTTTTACAAGACCGTGGTGATATAGATGTGGTTCTACATCTCCTAGATGTTTCTGAACAGTCACAGACATCTTCTTCAAGCTATTTAATAGAAAATATGGGAGATTGAGAGTTTGATTATCTATAAAATTCATCAGCAACCTGGTATGGTACATATACATGGACCCAAAACGGCCTTCACAGGTAATGAATTTTTGAACAACTAGCAGCAAAGTAGCCCATTCCTCTTTCAATGCATGAACAGGAATTCCTCTTTTAAAAATAGTTATGTCCATACCTTGGTTTCGTAAGATTATTCTCCAGGCTTCATCACTAATGCTTTTATTTTTAAACCAACGCTCACCCTCTTGAAGAAGTTCTGTGGCAGTTGCTATAGATGCCTCGTTCACTGCAAACTTAAGGTCTCCAATCTCTACTTCTAGGCCATTGAACGACCTTGCAAATGCTTTTGTCACTTCTTTATGATAACCTCTGAACTTTTGGATAAACCGCAACCACTTTGCTTTCTTCAATATATCCCTTACTTGCGGATATCCTTCCATGAATTTAAGTCCTTCTGGTTCTGCTCTTAGCAATTTACCCATCCTTCTTTCTGCTCTTCAAAAATTTTCCTGCGTGAGGGTTCAATGGAAATAGAACGGCTGAATGCACGGAGATGAGCACAATGACTGTAGGTAGATATCAAAGAGTGGATATACAGGTTGTAGCGTAATAGAGAACGAAGTGGAGTGAGACAGAACAGAGAGGGGTTTCGTGAGCACGGCAGAGATACGGCTGTGAGATTAACAGAGTATAACACATCCGGCAGTGTTTTGAAATTTGGTGGCTGCGAAATAAATGTGAGCATGTTTAAACAACGGCTATGGATTTATGCGGCTGTAAGAGTCCGTGGTCAAATCAACTACGTCTCATTGTCACCGGTGGAATATCGGAGTATGAGTGAAGATTGGGGGTTTAATTATGGAACCGTTTGAGAATGAATGCGGGAGGATCATATGGAGATCGTGAAAGGGTTACGGAATTTGTCAATATAATCATTGCACATAATGGATAGAGCTTATGGTTCATAACTATATAAAAATGTGTTTTTAATGCTATTTGAAATAAATTTTACTCATACCTTGGAATCTTTGCCTTTTTTCCTTGGTCTTCAATTAGTTGCTCTTCATTGGTATCTTGAATGCTCCATGTCTTCAAAATTGATCCTCACACCTGCATTTAATTTCATGATTATGGAAATAAAATTTGGCTGTACATTCTTTTGAAAACAGAGTGGTAGCTGCGGAATCTGCTTCTGGCTGTGGAAACTGGTGTCAGCTGCGGAAACAGATGTTAGCTGCGGAAACTGACACAGCTATTATTTGGATAAATGGAAATGAACGGATGACAAATGACTAGATGGAAATGGTCATGAAAAAGAATTTTATTGATTAAATGGAATGAAATGAAGTAAAATGGAATGAAGTGGAGTGAAAATGAAGTGGGATGAAGTGGAATGGAATGGAGTGAATGGTCACAAAACTTGTGAAATGAAAGAGAGATTTTTTTTTTTGGAAAATATAGAGTGTCAGGTGTTCCTGATTTTCACCCTATATTTTCTGTATAAGACTGCCAATCAGTGATTGGTTTTCAGGCTTATACAATTTTTTTTTTTAACTGAAAAGAACAAAAGCTAGGCTGGTGGAGAAGAAGAATTCTTCTGTACCAGCCTGATTGCAGAATTTTCTTGAAACATTTTGACAAATTCCTCTTTTGAGAGTGGCTTATGATAGACTTTCAATCTGTGGCCATTCACAATAAGAGGAGTTTGAAACTCATCAATGGTCTTGATTCTTACCGCTCCATTGCTAAAGATCTTATCAATCTCATATGGCCCAAGCCAATGAGTCTAAAATTTTCCTTGAAAAATATTTAAACTTGGAATCAAATAACAATGCCCAATCTCCTTCTTGAACTTCTTCTCTTTGATGTACTTGTCATGCCATTTATCTCTTTGATATTGAATCCAGATCAATTCTTAGAATTGCCTCTTGTCCTGATCTCATCTAGCCTTACATCCAATTGCTCCATTCTCTATGCTTTTGGGCTTCTCGATAAGTCCATCCCCAACTGAAATGCTATCTTGAAGGTCTTGACTTGGAACTCAATGGGGAGTTAAGACTTCTTTCCCATAAACAAGTTCATAGGGAGAATGTCCCCGTTGTATTTCTCCATGTAGTTCCGTAGGCCCACAAGGCTTCAAGGAAGCCTTTCTCGCCTAATCTCTTCTATGTAGGATGAATTGGCCAGGATGATACTTTCAAGAACTTTGTTTATGGACTCCACTTGACCATTTGCTTGCGGATGGTAAGGAGTAGATCTTCTCGTGCTTGATTTTTGTATTCTTTCCATCAACTTCTCCACCAAATTGGATGTGAATTGGCTCCCCCTGGAGTCCGTCACAATTTCTCTTGGAACACCAAAGCGAGTAAAAATATCCTCATAAAGAAAATGAAGAACTCGAATTTTTCGTAGTGATACTAAATGCTTTGCCTTCTACCCATTTAGTAACATAATCAAGATAAACCAATATATACTTCTTTTGCTTAGATGGTGGATTAATAGGTCCAATGAAATCTAAAGCCCATTTTCAAAAGGTTCAATGAGTACCCGTGTTTGCAATGGCATTTCATTTGAAAGGGTAGGTTTCTACTTTGGCAACCGTCACACCTTTAATATTGTTTCAGACCAAGAGGAAGGCCAATAATATCCTAAAGAGAGGATTTTATAGGCCGTCCTTTTGTCCGCAAAGTGTCCGCCGCATGGTTCATCATGACATGCCTTAAGAATATCGTGCATTTCATCTTCCCCGACACATCTTCCGATCACAAGATCCGGCCCCGTTTTAAACAATTCGTTAGAAATCCATGAATATTTTGAACTCTCTCGAATAATTTTTTTCGTTTTTTCACTTGGAAATAAATTGAATGTAGCTTCGTAACCAAATAGTTAGCAATATATGTATACCAAGGAGTCTTAATAGTTACTCATAAACAAGTATTCATCGTGAAACTTATCCTCGACAGGAGAATCTTCTTTTTAATATTCCGAATCCTAGACAAGAAATCGGCTACCGTATTCCGTTTTCCGGTCTATCCAACATGTGAATATTGAATTCTTGCAAAAGTAAGAGCCATCTTGTCACTCGTCATTAGTAACAAGTTTGTTCATTAAATATCTAATTGCGTAATGGTTAGTATGAATAAAAGTTTCATAGCCTCGTTATGTAATGTCTAAACTTATTAATTGCATGAACAACAAATAAAAAAACTTTTCAAATACAAAGATAATTCAACTCGTGTGAGTCAAATTTTTACTGCATAACAAATGGCATAAGGAATTAAATCTTTTTGACCCAACACACTGAGTCAAGATTCAAGATTCAGAGAAATAAGGAAAGGAGTTTCCAATTTTGGTCCTCTCAAGATAGGTGCTCGTATATTCTTGTTTTCAAAGTTTCAAAGTTGGCCGATTGACAATCGTATCCCATTTAAATTGTCAGCTTCAGTAAGCAATTTGAAGAGTGGAGATGTTATTTTAGTGAAGTTTTCATAAATCTTCTATAGTAACCAAAAAGAAATCCTAGAAAACGTCTAACATCTCTTTGACAATTTGAATAGGTAAATTTTGAGATGACTTCAACTTTTGATCTATCAACCTTAATCCCATCTCCCCGAAATATGATGTCTAAACAATCCCTTCGCAAACATCATAAAGCATTTTTCTATGGCCTAATGAAAGGTTTGTTTTTTACATCTTATAAGAACTTTTTCCAAATTTTCTAATGCCTCTTCAAATGAATTCTACTAAATCGTAAAATCATCCATATAAACTCTACACAATCATGGATTAATGGAAATTCTATGCATCGCTTTCGGAATGTTATGTGCATTACATAACCCAAAAGGAAGTACTTAAGAGGGAAAAGTTCCCTATGGACAAGTAAATGTGGTCTTATCTTGATCTCTCAGTGCTACCCGAATTTGATTATAGCCACTAAAACCATCCAAAAATGAAAAGTACTTTTACTCAAGTAATGTATCTAATACCGTATCGATAAAAGGCAAAGGAAAGTGATCCTTTAAATTTGCTTTGTTCAATTCCCCGTAATCAATGCATACCCTCCATTTACCATTCTTTTAGGTACTATAACAAAAGGGAGAAACCCATCGGCTATCCGAAATTGATAAATGAAGTTTACATTGAGTAGTTTTTGGAGCTCTTCTTTCACTATCTCCCTAAGATTTTGATTCATATCCTTCTTTGAGGTTGTCCGATTGGTCTACCGTTTTTCTCAATATAGATATGATGGATGTAAGTCTTAGGATCATACTCCTTCATGTCAGTATACTCCCATGCAAATGCAAGAGAATGTTTTTGCAAGATTTTGGTTAGTTCTTCTTGTTGTGACTCTTCCAAATGTTTGTTGATATTCAAATGTTTTCCCGGAAAAAATCTCAATAGTAGAACTACCAAACTCTTCCATAGAGTAAAGAGACATTTGTCTTGATGATAAATATTCTATGTCGATTCCAATCCAAATTGTGTGGGCCGTGTGATTTCAAGATTTCAAATTTTCAATGTGTTCTTAATTTGACTATCCCCACCGATTTCAGAATGGCAAAGACAGTTGTATAGTGTCCCCATCATCAACTCATTCATTGTCTCCTACTTCTGTGGATTGCCTCTGTTGGAGGATACAAATTGAATTTCTTGTCTAATTACCATTAGAAATGTACATGTCCTCGCATCTACAACTATTAAAAGCATTAGCTGTGGCTATCCAAGGTCTTCCTAAGATAAGTGGGTGCCCTCCTAGATTACTCTTGAGAGTCAAAATCATAAAATCTACCGGATATTCCCAAGAATCTATGGAGACCAAATATCTTCTAATACACCATCTGCTGCATTGGATTTATCCGCAAGTTGCGCAGAGAGTAGGTAAAAGAAGGTTGGAAGTTTTAGCCGGTCCATAATCGTCTACTCATAATGTCGATAGCAAATTTCCTAAGTCAATCAATGTGTTTGGACTTCTATCCCATTTATATGTGTCTTGACAATTACGGACTTCCTAGATCTACACGATGGTACTTTTCCCCATCATAATATCTCGTAATCTTTCCTACTGTGTGGATTCTTCTTGTGTCTTTTAGTTTCCTTCCGGTCTTTTGAAACTCAACTCTATGGTTTTTGCTAGAATAGGAATCTTCTCAATGGCTTGTAGCAAGGGAATCTTGATACAAACATTCTTTAATTCATTTAGAAAGTGTCATATGAAGTTAGCAACAAGATTTGTTTTTCCACCCCTTGTCAATTTGTAGTCTTTCAGAAAAGGAGGCAGATAACATGTGCAAAAGTTGCTCAACCTATAGGAGTTGTGGGAATTAGCTTTTCTTTTTTCTTTAATTGTTTGAAACTTTAAGAGATGCTTCCTCATAACCCTTATTGACTTGAAGAGAATCCTCCCCGCAGGGTATCTTGCTCTTGAATATCTATAGAAGGTTTTTCTAAAACTCTACCAAGATTCGAGTTGTACATCGTTGAGAGAACAATCATGTAGTAGGAAATTGTTGTCCTTTCACCATGTGTATTCGAGATTTTTATTATTAGGATTTGGCAATGGCTGAGCTGGGAAGTGATTTGTCTTTTGTTGGTATGGGAGTAAAGATGTTGAGGATTTGGATTTTGTTGAGTAAAGGTTGTTGTTGTGGAAATGGTAAATGTGAAAGTTGTGGATTCACATTTGGAAGTTGTGGAGTTTGTTGATTTTAAAGATGGAGGATATTGGATAAAATTGAGCAAATCTCCCATAAGGATTTTGCATCCCTTGTACCTGTGGCTGATATGGATTGATGTTGGAGCCAAGGTTGTTGCCAAGGAATCCAATTTGGTGGCTTGAAGATTCATAGGGTTGTTAAACCCTGAGTTTGTTGTCCCCCAAGGTCTTCTTGCAACAAAACAAAGAGAGATTCTACCTATTCTGGGTCTCCCTTAGAGACATTGTACTTTGAGTCCAGGAATTGGAAGGAAAATCCTTGATCTCATGATTCTCTACAACCATATATGTTTCACAAATTTGTATCCAAGGGACATTCCCTTAAAGCATGTTTCTTCCTACATTTCTGACAAAAAATGCATGAAGCGTCCGTTTCTGCCGCTTGTTTTGGATTTTAAGGGTGTCTAGTTGTTCACCAGCCCCTAAGATATCAGGTTTTGAACTCATCAAGACACCGTCTCCTACTTCTTATCGATCCAACAGGCATTTTTTTTTTAGCCCTAATAAGAAAGGATCCCTAGGCCCTTTTCCCCGTTTTAGATTTTCCTCTCGTGAGAGATGGACACATAGTTCCGTTATGTCACGAAGTGGAAGTTGAGAATGTCTCCTTCCCCATCATGTTTAAAATATCTATCCATTCATCTCTAATGGTTTTAATACAGAGGTTTGCTGTTCATCATTCAAGTTGCTCATCTTTGCTCTTTTCAAGCTGGGGGCTGAAATATCAAGCAAATCTTCCAAAATTTCATCTTCTTTTTTTGTATCATTTTGAACACCTGATCCGTGACTGTGGGCATACAATAGTCCAAGCATCTATCCAAAATGTTTATTCTGTATCATTCCAAGTCCTAATAGATTGAGTGGCTAATCCCATGAACCATTTCTCAGTTGTGCCTCCCTTCACTGAAGGAAATGGGGCTTGGAGTTTTTGAGAGTCTTCCATATAGTCATAAGTCTTAGGCAATACCCACTTCAAACTCAAACGTAAATGTTTCGGGATCCTCACTTCGCAATCCATAAAAGTTAGGAGAACAGATGGTGAGATATTTTCATCGTTGTATGAGTTTCTCATCAACTATAGGGAATCCAAATGCTGTCTCCTTCCTATTTCTACCATTATTTCCTTCACCGCCGTTGTCTCCATTGTTTCCTCCTCTTCTTACCTCTACCTCTACCTCCATCTATTTCGCCATGATAGTTTCTTTAGAGTCCTTAAAGTCCTCCTAGTTCTTCTTATCAAAGGAGGATGAGAGGAGTCTCTTCCTTTTCTAAATGAGATTTGGTAGGTGGTATAGAGAATCCTCTAATCTTGTACCGCTCCTTGAATTCCAAAAATCTTAAGGCTAGGGGTAGATGGTGGTGATTTCTCCTGGCCTGCGCCTCAAGAAGATGGAGTTGTGAAAATCGAATCCCTTGGCTTTGGCTATAAACCTTCCCCAACTTTGCTCTATGCATGTCATTTTTTATATTTATATATATATATATATATATATATATATTTTAAAAAGTTGGGCTAATAATTCTCTTTCTGATCTTCCAGTCACATACTAGGTGCAAGAAGAGAGCATACTTAAGAAATTATTGAACCAATAATCCCCTTTTCTCCATCCTCTCGCATCACACTGTGGGTAAAAGAGGAGAGCATACTTCAAGAAGTTATCAAGTTTTCCTCTTTATTATTTTGTTTTTTTTTTTTTAAGAATTGGCTACCTATTTACACTTACATTAGCGCTCAAATTTTTTTGGTCAATTTAGTGTGTCCTAAATTGTCGCATTTAATTTGTCAATCCGGATTCGTAAGTCGCATGAAGTGCGGCGCACTATATGTGCAAGATAACCTATTCCTTAACTTTTGTCGTTTTTGGTTTTCTAATGTGAAATGGAAATTCTAAAACAAGTATGGTTATGATTGTTCAAGGAAATGATATCCCTCATAATGATTTTCCAACTTGAAACTTAAAAAAGGAATTTGAAACATACAATGACAAAACTTGAAAGGAAATGAAAATGTGTCACAAATGAAAAGGTGTTGCTAGTCTAATAAATCAAAAAACAGTTGAACTATTGAGCATGAAAACCAAACTATTCTTGTCAGTTTCAAACACAAAAGAAACTATGCTTAAAGAAACCAAAAATTATAGAATAAAGTAAATTAAATCAAATTACACTAACTTGTCTTCTAATCCTCATCATTAGTCCAAATAGATGATTTTCGGAAGTAACCATAAACAACTTGAGTAACCGATATCTACCTTGCAAAAAGTAAACTAATATCAAACCACACATTCATAATTCAATCCTCACCATCATTCCACTCGTGGCTTTTGGAGGTAACCGAAGATGTCATGCACAATTTAATATTTCTAACTTGCGTAAATGAAACTACTATCAAACTACACATTTACACACAATCCCTCACCATCGATTCAAATGGGCTTTTGGAGACAATCAAGATGTTATGAGAAATTTAATATATCTAAATCTAACTACCGAAGCAAATGAGCAACCGAATTAAACAAAGCAAGATCGAAATTAAATGAAACTAAGAAAACAAATTAGCAAAATAATTAATTCCATGTCATTAGTCAAAAAGTTATACCTCACGCTCTATTAATCCGAAACAAGAACACTGACCGCTTAACAATAACATAAAACATGAAAGACAAGTAAAATGGAAAGCATGAAAGATTATGTACCGTAAATGAAGCATATATACTATGAAAGATGTAATGTATGTTACGTAAATGGATTATGGCACAATGAGCTTTAAATAAATAAAACAAGAACTATACAATAATGCATGTAACCTTGGCAAGTGCAGGCCCTACACTCAGGGCTCTACAATAATCTTCAAGTACGAATTACGTTGGAAACAATCTTCTTATATTAAAATGCGCTCATAATGGGTAGTAAGGGTGATATTACGGCACAGTTACAACGTGTGAATTACATTACAAAGCTATCTCCGTACTACTGAGACTAATCTAATATGCGTATACAAACGCGTTATTTATAACAAAGGAAATAACTGACATTCCCTAAAGTTTATGGCCGATGTAAGAACACGTGACAGTCATCATGGAATATCATTACGTCCATGGGCATCTAGGATCATGGCCGTATTGAAGAGTAAATCTATGAGGAGTGGATGTTTGAATCTCGGTTATGGCTTTGCATGTATGTTGATTTGTCTCCGCACTCGTAAACGTCATGAACCTTCACGTGACACGAAACAGTCCGTCACCGTGGGACTCTGGCGTTGACTTCCATTTGGACACCTTTGACCGTTGTACCCTCTTTAGATGGATTTACTCGAATCATTAGACACGATTCATGTCCACATCATTTCTGCATTGCCTATGTCGCTTTTTTCTTGTAGACACCCGTAACATAGAGTTTCACAAATGTATCGCGGAAAGTTGGCAGCATTATGAGTGGCAAGATTTCGCAGCCTAAATGAGCAAAATCTAAAATCAAATTGTGTTGTACACAAAATTATACTAAAACCATGTTAGATGTTATTTTTCAATTAATATACAATGATATTGACAACTTGAAGGTTCAGATGAAAATGGTATAGAAAGGTGTATGGAAAAGATGCGTATTTGAGACTCAACATACCCCCACCGTGAAGGTGTTGCATGTCCTCATGCAACCAAAATTAGATAATCCTTCTCGCTCATATGCCTCGACACTTGCATCACATCCAGTCTTCCTCTTTTTCGTTGGTGTCGCCATCATCCTCGGCTTCTTCAGACAGCACCCAAATTTGACAAGACAATAGTGCTCCTCGCTTTAACTTCCGGCATTTCCTTTTCAATTTCTTGTTCTTTCCTGCCATATTCCCAATGTAGCATGGTATTATCATGAATTATTTTGTCCAATTTACTCCGTTCCTTCAATGTCTCATTTTCATTTTGATGTGTCTATTTAAAAGTTCTAGCTCAAAGACTTGTTTTAGTGATTGGGATCCAAATCATCTTGTACTATATGAGGTCAATGGACGAAGTACCTGGCCCGTAGCCTTTCCAAAGATTCTATATAATCATATACTTCCCCGCCGTTTGAGTCTATATCGTGTGTCATTTTCTTTATTGGATTGCCCCCAAAATGCCGTGAAAGACAAATGCTTATCTTCAAAATCCGGCCGAGAAGGGCCTCACATCAACATCCTGGCCGTGAATGGGATGACGAGCACCAATGTCCGACCGAGAATGAAACAACTGTGCTCACTAACCGACTCAGAGTGAGATGGACTCATGGTCACCGTAATCGTTTCGTATGTTTCTTCTCCCAACCACAGAAATGGGGTCCCTTCACTTGCGTTTTTCTCAATTTCTTTTGCGTCCGGAAACTTCTTCTCACACGCCGTGGACCACCGTCCTTTTGCTTTGTTTCTTCTTTGCCTTAGCTATAGATAATCGTTCTTGAAGATGAACCAATCTTTCAGATAGTACTTTGATGATCTTCTTCTCTCGGTAAGGGTTTGATGTATAGCTTCAATACTTTTTTCTCTCTTTGGTGTTAGCTGGATTTGATTCTTCAGTTTTCTTCTTCCTCGACAGCTCTCTTCCCTATCAGCTCTTTCAATTGTGTAGTAGGAGTATTTTGAATTTCATCATTTGTTTTCTTCTCTACTCCTCGATGGTGTTATTCTTCCGTGAATTTCGGAGTATTCCTCAAAGAAATTTCTAATCAAAAATTGTTCCCATGTGTCTTTCTCTTCTCCTTTTAACTCTTTTTTCAACCAAATTTTTTTACAAGACCGGTGGGTGATATAGATGTTACTTTACATCTCCTAAATGCTTTTGAATAAATACAGACATACATTTTCTTCAAAACTATTTAATAGAAAATATGGGAGATTGAGAGTTTGATTATCTAGAAAATTCATCAAAGAATCCGGTATGGCAGAGTACATGGACCCAAAACGGCCTCTGCTGTGTAATGAATTTTTGAACAACTAGCAAGAAAGTAGCCCATTCCTCTTTCAATGCATGAACAGAATTACTCTTTTAAAAATAGTTATGTCCATACCTTGGTTTCGTAAGATTATTCTCCGTGCTTCATCACTAATTTTTATTCTTAAGTTAACGCTCACCCTCTTGAGGAAGTTCCAGGCGCTTTTCATTGCATGCTCGTTCATCGCAAAACTTAAGGTCTCCACCGCCTCTAGGCCAATAAACGACCTTGCAAATGCTTTTGTCACTTCTTTATGATAACCTCTCAACTTTGGGATAAACCGCATCCACTTTGCTTTCTTCAATACATCCCTTACTTGCGGATATCCCTCCATGAATTTAGGACCTTCGGTTCTCGCTTTCTAGCAATTTACCCATTCTTCTTTCTTCGCTTCTTCAAAGACTTGCCTCGCATGAAGGAGGGTTTAATGGAAAAGAACTGTTGAATGCATCGGAAATGAGCACAATGACTCGTGTAGATATCGTAGAGGCATATGTACTTATAAAGCGTAATAGAGAACGAAATGGAGTGAACAGAACAGAGGGGTTTCGGTGAGCACGCAGAGATACGGCTATGAGATTAACAAAGCATAACACATTCGTAGTGTTTTTGTAATTTGGTGTCAGTATTAATAATGTGAGCATTAAACAACGGCTATGGATTTATGCGATCGTAAGTGTCCGTGGTCAAATCAACTACGTTCATTGTCACCGGTGGAATATCGGAGTATGAGTGAAGATCGGGGTTTAATTTCCAGGAACCGTTTGAGGAATGAATGCTGTGGAGGATCATATGGAGATCGTGAAAGGGTTTATTAAATTTGTCAACATAATCATTGCACATAATGGATGGAGCTTTATGGTTTAGAACCATATAAAAATGTGTTTTCAATGCTATTTGAAATGAATTTTACTCATACCTTGGAATCTTTGCCTTTTTCCCTTGGTCTTCAACGTTATTGCTCTCCATTGGTATCTTGAATGCTCCATGCCTTTTATTTTTTGTCCTCTCACCTACATTTAATTTTCATGATTATGAAATAACATCTAGTCATACATTCTTTTTGAAATGTGAGTTGTAGCCTTTGAACCGGTGTCACTTACGGAAAACAGTATGTCACCCAAGGAACGACACAATTATTATTTGGATGAATGAACATGAACTTACGACAAATGACCAGATGGAATGGTCATGAAAAATACCTTTATTGATGAAATGGAATAAAATGAAGTGAAATGGAATGAAGTGGAGTGAAAATGAAAGGATATGGAATGGAATGGAGTGGATGGTCACAAAACTTGTAAAATGAAAGAGAGATTTTTTTTTGGAAAATATAGAGTGTCGTTCCCGATTTTCAATTTATATTTTCTCGTATAAGACCGCCAATCGCGTACCGTTTTCGCTATACAATTTTTTTTTTTTTTTTTTTTAATTGAAAAGAACAAAAGCTAGGGTTTGTGGAGAAGAAGAATTCTTCAGATCAGCTCGATTGCAGAATTCTCTTGAAACACTTTGAAAATCATCTTTTGAGAGTGGCTTATGATAAAATTTCAATCTGTGGCCATTCACAATAAGAGGAGTTTGAAACTCATCAATGGTCTTGATTCTTACCGCCTCCATTACAAGATCTTGTCAATCATATAGCCCAAGCCAATGAGTCCGAAATTTTCTTGAAAATATTTAAACTTGGAATCAAATAACAATGCCCAATCTCCTTCTTGAAACTTTCTTCTCTTTTGATGTACTTGTCATGCCATTTAGCTCTTTGATATTGAAACTAGATCGACTCTAGAATTGCCCCTTTTTGTCCGATCTCATCTAGCTCATTCAATTGCTCCATTCTATGCTTTTGGGCTTCCGATAAGTCCTATCCCTAACCGAACTCATATCTTGAAGGTCTTGACTTGGAACTCAATGGGGAGCAAGACTTCTTTTCCCATAAACAAGTTCATATAGGGAGAATGTCCTCGTTGTATTTCTCCATGTAGTTCCGTAGGCCCACAAGGCTTCCTACAGTTTTCCTACCAATCTCTTCATGTAGATGAACAGCTTTTGGTGATGATACTTTCAAGAACTTTGTTTGTGGACTCCACTTGACCATTTTCTCATGATGGTAAGGAGTAGAGATCTTCCGCTTGATTTTGTATTCTTCCATCAACTTCTCCACCAAATCGGATGTGAATTGGCTCCCCGACCGTCACAATTTCTCTTGGAACACCAAAGCGAGTAAAAAATATCCTCATAAAGAAAATGAAGAACTCGAATTTTCGCAGCGTATACTAATGCTTTGCTCTCTACCCATTTAGTAACATAATTAGTACAAACCAAATATATACTTCTTTTGCTTAGATGGTGATTAACAGGTTCAATGAAAATATAAAGTCTTTCCATTTTTCAAAGGTTCAATGAGTACTTGTGTTTGCAATGGCATTTCATTTGAAAGGGTAGGTTTCCCTACTCTTTTTGGCAAATTAAGCCACACCTTTTGACATATTTTTTTGCATCTTTGAAGAGGGTGGCTAATAATATCCCTAAAGAGAGGGATTTTATAGGCCGTCCTTTTGTCCGCAAAGTGTCCGCCGTATGGTTCATCATGACATGCCTTAAGAATATCGTGCATTTCATCTCTTCCCCGACATATTCCTCGATCAAAATCTGCCCTTGTTTTTAAAATTACCCGTTAGAAATCCATGAATATTTTGAACTCCCCCGATTAATTTTTCGGTTTTCACTTGAAATAAAATGTGAAGGTAGTTTCCAAAATTCAAATAAAGGCAACATCTCGTATACCAAGTAGTCTTAATAGTTGACGTAAACAAGTATTCATCAGGAAACTTATCTCACAGGAGAATCTTCTTTAATATTCTCGAATCCTGTGACAAGAAATCGGCCATCAGACTCGTTTTCCGGTCTATCCAACATGAATATTGAATTTCTGCAAAAGTAAGAGCTATCTTGTCACTTCCGCCATTAGTAACAGTTTGTTCATTAAATATCTAACGGCATCGGTTATATGAAAGTTTCGTCCGTTATGTAATGTCTAAACTTATTAATTGCATGAACAATGCTCTAAAAACTCTTTTTTCGCCGTCACGTATATCCAACTCGGGAGTCAAATTTTACCGGTATAATAAATGGTATAAGGAATTAAATCTTTTGACCTTAACATGCCACTTAGAGTTGTATCTCGAAGTATCCGTAGAAATATGGAAAGGAGTTTCCACCTGGTCCTCTCAAGATAGGTGCTTCAGACATTCTTGTTTTCAAAGTTTCAAAGGCCCATTGACAATCAGATCCCATTTAAATTCACAGCTCTTTGTAAGCAATTTGAAGAGTGGAGATGCTATTTAGTAAAGTTTTCTATAAATCTTCTATAGTAACCGCAAATCCTAGAAAACTTCTAACATCTCTTTGAAAATTTGAATAGGTAATTTGGAGATGACTTCAACTTTTGATCTATCAACCTTAATCCCATCTCCCGAAATATGATGTCCTAAAACAATCCCTTCATTAAACATCATAAAGCATTTTTCATGGCCTAATGGAAAAGGTTTGTTTCTTTACATCTTATAAGAACTTTTTCCAAATTTTTCTAATGCCTCTTCAAATGAATTACCATAACCGTAAAATCATCCATATAAACCTCTACACAATCATGGATTAGATCGTAAAAATTAGTACCGCTCTTTGGAATGTTGTGCATTACATAACCCAAAAGGAAGTACCTTGTGAGGCAAAAGTTTCCCATGGACAAGTAAATTGTATCTTATCTTGATCTTCAGTGCTACCCGAATTTGATTATAGCCACTAAACCATCCAAAAATGAAAAGTACTTTTACCTACTAATGTATCTAACACCGTATCGATAAAAGGCAAAGAAAGTGATCCTTTAACTTTGCTTTGTTCAATTTCGTAATCAATGTGTGGCACCTCCATTTACCATTATTTTTAGGTACTATAACCAAAGGAGAAACCCATCGGCTATCCGAAATTGGATAAATGAGGTTTACATTGAGTAGTTTTGGAGCTCTTCTCTTTCACTATCTCCCTAAAATTTGGATTCATCCTTCTTTGAGGTTGTCCGATTGGTCCACCGTTTTCTCCTCAATATAGATACATATGCAAGTCTTAGGATCAATACCCTTCATGTCGATATACCCCGCTAAACGTAGAACGTTTTTGCAAGATTTGGGTTAGTTCTTGTTGTGACTTTTTCCAAATGTTTGTTGATATTCAATGTTTTTCCCTGGAAAATCTCAAATAGTAGAACTACCAAACTCTTTCCATAGAGTAAAGAGACATTTTTCTTGATGATAAATATTCTATGTCGCATTCCAATCGAAATTGTGTGGGGTCATATTCAAGATATTTCAAAATTTTCTAATGTGTTCGTAATTTGACTATCCTCACCGATTTCAAATGGTAAAGACAGCCATAGTTTCCTCATCATCAACCCATTCATTGTCTCCTACTTCTGTGATTGATCTTGCTAGAGGATACAAATTGAATTTCTTTGTCGAATTACCATTAGAAATGTACATGTCCCGATATCTACAACTAATAAAAGCATTAGCTGTCGCTAGCTAAGGTCTTCCTAAGATAAGTGGGTGCCCTCCTAGATTACTCTTTGGAGTCAAAATCATAAAATCTACCTGATATTTCCAAGAAATCTAAGGAGACCGAAATATCTTCTAATACACCATCCGGTTTACTAATGATCGATCCCAAGTTGCGCAGAGCAGGTGTAAAAAGAAGGTTAGGAAGTTTTAGTTGGTCCATAGTCTCCGTCTACTCATAATGTTGATAGCACTCTAAGTCCTTCAATGTGTTTGGAATTTCTATACCATTTATATGTGCCTTGAAAATTGGACTTCCCGGATCTACATACTTCTACATGGTAATTTTTCCTACCTAACATTCGCAATCTTTCCTACCAGTGGATTCTTCTTGTCTTTTAGTTTCCTCTCGGTCTTTTGAACCAACTCCTTTATGGATTTTGTTGTAATAGAAATCTTCTGTCTGTTTCAGCATGGGAATCTTGATACAAACATTCTTCAATTCATTCAGAAAGTCATAGTTAGGCAACAAGATTTTGTTTTCCACCCCTTGTCAATTTGTAGTCTTTCGTGAAAAGGAGGTGTAGATAAAGATGCAAAAGTTGCTCAACTATAGGAGTTGTGGGAATTAGCTTTTATTTTTCTTTTTGAATGTTTGAATTTTGAAGAGATGCTTTCCTCGTAACCCTTATTGACTTGAAGAGAATCCTCCTCGTAGGCATTTTGCTCTTGAATATCTATAGAAGGTTTTTCTAAAACTCTACCGTATCCGAGTTGTACATCGTTGAGAGGAACAACCATATAGGTAGGAAATTGTTGTCCTTCTACCATGTAAGTATTCTCGAGGATTTTTATTATTAGGATTTGGCAATGGTCGATTGTGGGAAGTTGATTTGTCTTTGCTTTTGGTATGGGAGCATGAGTTGATAGATTGATTTTGTTGAGAAGGTTGTTGTTGTGGAAATGGGCAATGAAAGTTGTGGATTTACATTTGGAAGTTGTGGAGCTTGTTGATTTTGAAAAAGATGGAGGATATTGATAAAATTGAGCAACTTCCATAAGGATTTTGCATCCCTTGTACCCATGGCTGATATGGATTTTGATGTTGTTGCCAAGGATTCCAATTTGGTGGGGTTTGAAGATTCATAGGGTTGTTAAACCCTTGAGTTTGTTGTCCCTGCCAAGGTCTTCTTGCAACAAAACAGAGAGATTCTACTGAATTTGGGTCTTCTTGAAAGACAGCTTTGAGTCCAGGAATTGAAGGACAATCCTTGATCTCATGATTCTCTGAGCAAATCATACATGTTTCTACAACTTTTGCATCCAAGTGACATTCCCTTAAAGCATGTTTCTTCCTACATTTCGGACAAAAGATGGCTAAAGCATCTGTTTCTGCTTTCTGCTTGTTTTGGATTTTAAGGGTGTCTAGTTGTTCACTAAGGCTCCCTAAGATATCAGTTTTGAACTCATCAAGAATATTACCAATCTCTGCCCTACTTACCGATCCAGTTGCAGATTTGTTAGCCCTAATAAGAGAAGAATCCCTAGGCCCTTTTCCAGTTTTAGATTTTCCCCTTGAGAGATGGATACATAGTTCTGTTATGTCACGAAATGGGAGCTGAGAAATGTCTCCTTTCCTCATCATGTTTAAAATGTCTATCCATTCATCTCTAATGGCTTTTAATAGGAGGGCTTTCAAGGTTTCATTATCTAAGTTGCTCATCTTTGCTCTTTTCAAGTTGTATTGAAATCTTTCAATTAAGTCTTCCAAATTTTCATCTTCTTTTTACATCATTTTGAATACCTCATCCTTGTGATTGGTGGGCATACAATAGTCCAAGTATCTATCCAAAAATGTTTGTTTCATATCATTCCAAGTCCTAATAGATTGAGTGGATAATCCCATGAGCCATTTCAAAGCAGCTCCCTTCAAAGTTGAAGGAAACAGTTTGAGTTTTTGAGAGTCTTCCATATAGTCATAAGTTCGGCACACGACTTCAAACTCAAACAGAAATGTTTCAGGATCCTCACTTCGCAATCCATAAAAGTTAGGGAGAACAGATGGTGAGATATTTTTCATCGTTGTATGAGTTTCCTCATCAACTATAGGGAATCCAAACAAGTTGTCTCCTTCCATATTTCTACCATTATTTCCTTCACCATTGTTGTCTCCATTGTTTCCTCCTCTTCTACCTCTACCTCTACCTCCATCTATTACTTCCTCTGCCATGATAGTTTCTTTAGAGTCCTTAAAGTCCTCTAGTTCTTCTATCAAAGGAGGATGAGAGGGAGTCTCTTCCTTTTCTAAATGAGATTTGGTAGGTGGTATAGGAGAATCCTCTAATTCAGCTGCTCCTTGAATTCCAAAAATCTTAAGGCTAGGGGTAGATGGTGGTGATTTTGGTCTATGCCTTGAAGAATATGGAGTTGTGAAAATTGAACTCTTGGCTTTGGCTATAAACCTTCCCCTAGAATCTCTTGCTCTATGCATGTCATTTTTTATATTTATATATATATATATATATATATATATATATATATTTTTAAAAGTTGGGCTAATAATTCTCTTTCTGATCTTCCAGGTCACACTAGGTGCAAGAAGAGAGCATACTTAAGAAATTATTGAACCAATAACTCTCTTTTCTGATCCTCCAGATCACACTAGGTGCAAGAGGAGAGCATACTTCAAGAAGTTATCAAGTTTTCCCTTCTTTTATTATTTTGTTTTTTTTTTAAGAAATTGGCTACCTATTTACACTTCCCCGGCAACGGCGCCAAAATGTTTGGTCAATTTAGTGTGTCCTAAATTGCTGCATTTAATTTGTCAATCCGGGATTCGTAAGCTGATGAAGTGCGGTGCACTATATGTGCAAGATAACCTATTCCTTAACTTTTTGTCGTTTTTGGTTTTCTAATGTGAAATGGAAATTCTAAAACAAGTATGGTTATGATTTTTCAAGGAAATGATATCCTCTATAATGATTTTCCAACTTGAAACTTAAAAAGGAATTTGAAACATACAATGACAAAACTTGAAAGGAAATGAAAATGTGCTGCTAAAATGAAAAGGTGCTGCTAGTCTAATAAATCAAAATAGTGAACTATTGAGCATGAAAACCAAACTATTCTTGCTACTGTCTAAACACAAAAGAAACTATGCTTAAAGAAATCCAAAATTGCAACAAAGTAAATCTAAATCAAATTACATCAACTTGTCTTCTGATCCCTCATCATTAGTCCAGCGATGATTTTCGGAAGTAACCATAAACAACTTGAGTAACTGATATCTAATTTGCAAAAAGTAAAATAATATCAACCACACATTCATAATTCAATCCCTCACCATCAGTCCAGCTGTGGCTTTCGGAGGTAACTGAAGATGTCATGCACAATTTAATATTTCTAACTTGCAGAAAGGAAACTAATATCAAACTAGACATTTCATAATACAATCCCTCACCATCAGTCCAGCTGTGGCTTTCGGAGGCAACTGAAGATGTTATGAGCAATTTAATATATCTAAATCTAACTACTGAAGCAAATGAGAAAAACTGAAATAAACAAAGCAGTACTGAAATTAAACAGAAACTAAGAAAAGAAAATTAGCAACAGAACAATATTAATTCCATGTCATTAGTCAAAAAGTTATGCAAATGCTCGGGCTGCCTATTTATAACCTGAAACAAGAATACTGATCAGTTAACAATAACATAAAACATGAAAGACAGAAGTAAAATGGAAAGCATGAAAGATTATAAACAGAAATGAAGCATATATACCATGAAAGATGCAATGTATAAACATGTGAATGGATTATGGCACAATGAGCTTTAAAGAAATAAAACAATAACTATACAATAATGCACAGAACCTTGGCAAGTGCAGGGGCCCTCTACACCAGCCTTGGCAACAATCTTCAAGTACGAATTACGTTTGGAAACAATCTTCTTATATTAAAATGCAGTCATAACAGAAAGGTGATATTACGGCATAGTGGCAACGTAATTACATTACAGATCTATCTCCAGACTAATCGAGACTAATCTAATATGCGTATACAAACGCGTTATTTATAACAAAGGAAATACAACTGATTCCCTAAAGTTTATGCTGATAGAGAACACGTAGACCATTACGTCCACATATCTAGGATCATAGCCGTATTGAAGAGTAAATCTATGAGGAGTGGATGTTTGAATTCGGCTATGGAGCCGTGTACAGATGTTGATTTGTCTCCCGCAATTCAGAAACGGCCATATGAACCTTCACGTGACACGAAACAGAGTCCTGTCACCGTGGGACTCTACGGTTGACTTCCATTTGGACACCTTTGACCGCAGCCTCTTTAGATGGATTTACTCGAGCCAATAGGACACGATCCATGTCCACATCATTTCAGACTTGCCCATGTGGCTCGTTTTTCCTGTAGACACCTGTAACATAGAGTTTCACAAAATGGCTGCGGAAAGTTGCAGCAGCTGCGCAAAGTGGCAAGATTTCGCAGCTAAATGAGCAAAATCTAAATCAAACAGAAGACACAAAAATATAATTAAAAACCATGTTATATTCTCTTTTTCAATTAATATACAATGATATTGACAACTTGGAAGGTTCAGGTGGATGAAAATGGTATAGAAAGGTGTATGGAAAAGATGCAGATTTGAGACTCAACATACCCCCACTGTGAAGGTGTTGCATGTCCTCATGCAACCAAAATTTTGATAATCCTTCCTCAGTTCATATGCCTTGACACTTCAGCCAGTACATCCAGCCCTCTCCTCTTTTTCGTTGGTGCTGCCATCATCCTGGGCTTCTTCATTAAGCACCTAAATTTGATGTTAACTAGTGCTATGCTTAACTTCTGGCATTTCCTTTTCAATTTCTTGTTCTTCTTCTGCCATATTCCCAAATGTAGCATGGTATTATCATGAATGATTTTGTCCAATTTACTTTGTTCCTTCAATGTCTCATTTTCATTTTTGATGTGTCTATTTAAAAGTTATAGCTCAAAGACTTCCAGTTTTAGTGATTGGACTAAATGATCTTGTACTGTATGAGGCTGAATGGACGAAGTACTGGGGCCCGTAGCTGCTCTTTCTAAAGATTCTATATAATCATATACTTCCTGCTGCTTGGGGTCTATATCAGGTGTCATTTTTATTGGGCTCTCCCCAAAATGCCGTGAAGGAGAGTTATCTTCAAAATCTGGCTGAGAAGGGCTCACATCAACATCTGGATGTGAATGGGATGGACTATGTTCAATGTCTGACTGAGAATGAAATGAATCAGTTTCACTAACTGACTGAGAGTGAGATGGACTATGGTCAGCTGGGGACTGTTCAGATGTTTCTTCTCCCAAATCAATGAAATAGGGTCCCTTCACTTGCGTTTTCCTCAATTTCTCCTTAAGTATGGAACTTCTTCTCACACGCTGTGGACCACTGTCCTTTTGCTTTTGTTTCCCTTTCTCTTTCTTCTTGGCTATGGATAACTGTTCTTGAAGATGAACCAATCTTTCAGATAGCACTTGATGATCTTCTTCTTCAGAAGAAGGGGTTTGATGTATAGCCTCAATACTTTTTCTCTCTTTTGATGTTATTGGCTTTTTACCCTTAGTTTCTTTCTTCTTCCTCTTTGACAGTCTCTCTTCCCTATCAGTTCTTTCAATTGTAGTAGTAGGAGTATTTTGAATTTCATCATTTGTTTTCTTTCTCCTACTCCTTCTTGATGTGTTACCTTCAGGAATTTCCTGAGGTTCCTCAAAGAAATTTCTAATCAAAAATTGTTCCCATGTGTCTTTCTTCTCCTTTAACTCTTTTTCAATCAAAATTTTTACAAGACCGTGGTGATATAGATGTGGTTCTACATCCCCTAAATGCTTCTGAACAATGACATACATTTTCTTCAAACTATTTAATAGAAAATATGGGAGATTGAGAGTTTGATTATCTAGAAAATTCATCAGCAATCTGGTATGGTACATATACATGGACCCAAAATGGCCTTCACAGGTAATGAATTTTTGAACAACTAGCAGCAAAGTAGCCCATTCCTCTTTCAATGCATGAACAGGAATTACTCTTTGAAAAATAGTTATGTCCATACCTTGGTTTCGTAAGATTATTCTCCAGGCTTCATCACTAATTCTTTTATTCTTAAACCAACGCTCACCCTCTTGAGGAAGTTCCGTGGCAGTTGCTACAGATGCCTCGTTCACTGCAAACTTAAGGTCTCCAATCTCTACTTCTAGGCCATTGAACGACCTTGCAAATGCTTTTGTCACTTCTTTATGATAACCTCTGAACTTTTGGATAAACCGCATCCACTTTGCTTTCTTCAATACATCCCTTACTTGCGGATATCCCTCCATGAATTTAGGACCTTCTGGTTCTGCTCTTAGCAATTTACCCATTCTTCTTTCTGCTCTTCAAAGACTTGCCTGCATGAAGGAGGGTTTAATGGAAGTAGAATGGTTGAATGCACGGAAATGAGCATAATGACTGTGGGTAGATATCAGAGAGTGGGTATACAGACTATAGCGTAATAGAGAACGAAATGGAGTGAACAGAACAGAGAGGGGTTTCGTGAGCACGGCAGAGATACGGCTGTAAGATTAACAAAGTATAACACATCCGGCAGTGTTTTGAAATTTGGTGGCTGCACAATAAATGTGAGCACGTTTAAACAACGGCTATGGATTTATGCGGCTGTAAGTGTCCGTGGTCAAATCAACTACGTCTCATTGTCACCGGTGGAATATCGGAGTATGAGTGAAGATCGGGGGTTTAATTATGGAACCGTTTGAGAATGAATGCGTGAAGATCATATGGAGATCGTGAAAGGGTTACGGAATTTGTCAATATAATCATTGCACATAATGGATGGAGGTTATGGTTTAGAACTATATAAAAATGTGTTTTCAATGCTATTTGAAATGAATTTTACTCATACCTTGGAATCTTTGCCTTTTTCCTTGGTCTTCAATTAGTTGCTCTCCATTGGTATCTTGAATGCTCCATGCCTTTATTTTTGGTCCTCTCACCTGCATTTAATTTCATGATTATGGAAATAACATCTGGCTATACATTCTTTTTGAAAACAGAGTTGTAGCTGCAGAAAGTGGTGTCAGCTACGAAAACAGATGTCAGCTGCGGAAACTGACACAGCTATTATTTGGATGAATGAACATGAACGGATGACAAATGACCAGATGGAAATGGTCATGAAAAATAATTTTATTGATGAAATGGAATAAAATGAAGTGAAATGGAATGAAGTGGAGTGAAAATGAAGTGGGATGAAGTGGAATGGAATGGAGTGGATGGTCACAAGACTTGTGAAATGAAAGAGAGAGAATTTTTTTTGGAAAATATAGAGTGTCAGGTGTTCCTGATTTTCACCCTATATTTTCTGTATAAGACTGCCAATCAGTGATTGGTTTTCAGGCTTACACAATTTTTTTTTTTTTTTTTTTTTTTTAATTGAAAAGAACAAAAGCTAGGCTGGTGGAGAAGAAGAATTCTTCTGTACCAGCCTGATTACAGAATTCTCTTGAAAAAATCCTCTTTTGAGAGTGGCTTATGATAAAATTTCAATCTATGGCCATTCACAATAAGAGGAGTTTGAAACTCATCAATGGTCTTGATTCTTACTGCTCCATTGCTAAAGATCTTGTCAATCTCATATGGCCCAAGCCAATGAGTCTGAAATTTTCCTTGAAAATATTTAAACTTGGAATCAAATAACAATGCCCAATATCCTTCTTGAAACTTCTTCTCTTTGATATATTTGTCATGCCATTTAGCTCTTTGATATTGAACTAGATCAGTTCTTAGAATTGCTTCTTGTCTGATCTCATCTAGCTCATTCAACTGCTCCATTCTATGCTTTTGGGCTTCTGATAAGTCCATCCCCAACTGAACCGCTATCTTGAAGGTCTTGACTTGGAACTCAATGGGGAGCAAGACTTCTTTCCCATAAACAAGTTCATAGGGAGAATGTCCTGTTGTATTCCTCCATGTAGTTCCGTAGGCCCACAAGGCTTCTGGAAGCCTTTCTGCCCAATCTCTTCTATGTAGATGAACAGTTTTGGTGATGATACTTTCAAGAACTTTGTTTGTGGACTCCACTTGACCATTTTCTTGTGGATGGTAAGGAGTAGATCTTCCGTGCTTGATTTTGTATTCTTCCATCAACTTCTCCACCAAATTTGATGTGAATTGGCTCCCCTGATCTGTCACAATTTCTCTTGGAACACCAAAGCGAGTAAAAATATCCTCATAAAGAAAATGAACAACTGAATTTTCAGTAGCAGATACTAATGCTTTAGCTTCTACCCATTTAGTAACATAATCAATACAAACCAATATATACTTCTTTTGCTTAGATGGTGGATTAATAGGTCCAATGAAATATAAAGCCCATTTTTCAAAGGGTTCAATGAGTACCTGTGGTTGCAATGGCATTTCATTTGAAAGGGTAGGTTTCCCTACTCTTTGGCAGCTGTCACACCTTTTGACATATTGTTTTGCATATTTGAAGAGGGAAGGCCAATAATATCCTAAAGAAAGGATTTTATAAGCTGTCCTTTTGTCTGCAAAGTGTCCGCCGCATGGTTCATCATGACATGCCTTAAGAATATCAGGCATTTCATCTTCCCTGACACATCTTCTGATCACAAGATCTGGCCCCGTTTTAAACAATTCGTTAGAAATCCATGAATATTTTGAACTCTCCTGAATAATCTTTCGTTTTTCTCTTGGAAATAAATGTGAAGGTAGTTTCCCTGTAACCAAATAGTTAGCAATATCTGCATACCAAGGGGTCTTAATAGTTACCGCAAACAAGTATTCATCAGGAAATTTATCTTCTACAGGAGAATCTTCTTTAGTATTCTGAATCCTAGACAAGAAATCAGCTACTGTATTCTGTTTTCCTGGTCTATCCAACACAGTAATATTGAATTCTTGCAAAAGTAAAAGCCATCTTGTCACTCTGCCATTAGTAACAGGTTTGTTCATTAAATATCTAATTGCGGAATGGTCAGTATGAATAAAAGTTTCATAGCCTGTTATGTAATGTCTAAACTTATTAATTGCATGAACAACAGCTAAAAACTCTTTTTCAGTCACAGTATAATTCAACTCCGTGGGAGTCAAATTTTTACTGGTATAATAAATGGCATAAGGAACTAAATCTTTTTGACCCAACACAGCTCCTAGAGCTGTATCTGAAGCATCTGTAGAAATATGGAAAGGGAGTTTCCAATTTGGTCCTCTCAAGATAGGTGCTTCAGATATTCTTGTTTTCAAAGTTTCAAAGGCTGATTGACAATCAGGATCCCATTTAAATTCCAGTCTTTTGTAAGCAATTTGAAGAGTGGAGATGCTATTTTAGTGAAATTTCTCTCTGAAAACGTTGATATCAACCAAAATGTCTGTACACTTTCTTTCTAAATTTTGCATGAAAGTCCTCTTGGTGAAAACTCTTTTTGCTTCCAAAACTGCACCTGTCCTGTCATCAATTCCTAACAATGCAAGCTGTTGTTTTGTTCTAGAATTCAAAAATTGAATGAGTTGATTGCCCTGCTCAGGCCTGCCTCTTAATTCATTTCTGGTCCTGTTTATTTCTTCTTGGGAAATTTTAACCAGCTCATTTTGTTCAAAGATAGCTTGAATGGAGGGCCATATGACCTTTATTAACTCTATGATGTTACCCCAAAGAATGTCATTTATTTCCTTTAGAGGCTTTTCTAAAGAAAGATCCTTTTCCAAAGCCTCAACCAATTTTTCCAATCTTTTTATCTCTCTGGTGTTATCAGCAGCTGTCTTTTTGGATGTGTCATATTTTTCCTCCAATTTTGTTAATTGCAATTTTGTTTCTTGGAGTTCTGTGACCCTCAGTTGCAAACTCTCCATTTGTTTTATTAAGTCCTCATAACTTAAGCCAGAAGTGTTCACCTGAGATGGCTGTATCTGCTGTCCTGCTGTTGTAGTACCTGTTGCTGATGTCTGCTTGATAATTTCCTGTTCCTGTAATGATTTTTCCAACTCCTTCTCTGTTTCATTAAGTCGCTCAGTCATATTCAGGAGCAACTCCATCATTTCTTCCTGTGAATTTCCTTTTATAACTTCCTGGGTCTGAGGATGCCTCGAGGCTGGTAGTTTTAGCTGTTTTCTGAGTGCAGCTATATCATCCTCTTTCTTCTTTACCAATGCCTCAATACCTTTAATGTCTTTGGGATTGTGACCCAAACCAATAATTATCTCTTCTAGAGACTTTATTCTATTATCCTTGGCCTGTGAGGAGGCCTTCTCAATTTTCAATTGTGCAGTAGTGTTATTCAAAGAATCTTGCAGCGTTAAAGCTGCCATGGCCTTGTTGGTGAGAGTAGAATAAACCATTTCCCCAGTTTGTCTGTGTAGCTCTATCTGGTCCAGGGGATGGATATCCTTTGCTAAAACTTCAAAATTTGTTCTGATGTAATCTGCTGCTGAAGTTGGCTTTGGCACCTTTGCTTTGAAGTGGCTCATTAGTATTTTACCTTGTGAAAGGTCAAACGCTGACATTAGCCTTTCTTGATTATGAGGAGCCATCTTCATATACTGATCATATACCTTCATTTTCAATGGATCATTCTTTGTTTTAATATTAATGAAGGTTCTTTTAATGTCTCCAGTATCTGTCTTTGGCGGTCTGAAAGAAGATACTTCAGTGCTTAATTGCTTTTGTATCCCTTTCCGGCTTATGTTTGTTTCACTTGCTGTGCCTGTTTGCTGACTATCTTCCCTACCATCATCAAATACTTCATCTATAATTTCTACATCTGGAGGTGGATCAGATTTGTGTTTTTTAGCTTGATAAACCTGTGAGGCTCCTTTTGAAGGTGTGGTATCTGGAGCTAGCCTCTTTTTTCCTATTTCCACATTCAGTGGAGTTTGCATCTCTGGAACTTGGATGTGTTTTGTTGGCGTGGGAGAAGCCTGAGATTGTTCCAGTGCTTTGGAACTCTGTGGTTTTTCAGCCATGACCAAAGTTTCAATAACCTGGATTACAGGTTCCTTTCCTTTACCCTTGGGTTCTGCTGCTACTGATGGACTGTCTTCCTGTAATGCTTGCTGTAAAGTGGCTGCTGAAGATGTGCCAATATAAGGTACCTGCATTTGACCACACGTTTCTAGGTCAAAGTTCTTCTCAACATCTTTCAAAATCTTATTCATTCTATCTGCTTCACTTTCTTCTTCAACAATAGTCCCTTCAACCCATTCATCTTGATTTGCATACTGTTCTAAATCAGGAATCTTGTGGTGTACATAAGGAGATGACTTATTCTTTAATCTCTTTTCACAAATGAAACCAAAGGGGTCATAAGGGACCCAACGGAAAGATGTTTGGAACTTTTTCTCTAATAGAAGTTCTGCTTCTCTCTCAGCCTCCCTAGAATTGCAGATGAAAGGACCTAATTGGCTTTTGATCCTTAACTGAGCTTTCTTCTTTACATTGCAGAAATGGATCACATCTGAATTGTTCATCTGCCTAAAGTATTCCAAGGCAAAAATTCTCATTGGTACATATTTGGGTAACTTGAATGGACGTAATTCACATCCATAAATCCTGATGACTGTATGGTTTTGGTATAAGTACCAATCCCCAACTTTATAACTCTTTGAAAATTGCAAGGTCTTTCTAATTTCAGTACCGAGTCTGGGGGGAGAAATTCCTGTTAACAAAGTTGTAGCAGGATGTACAAACTGATCAATGAATTCTGAATAAGAGTAGGGAGAATCAGAGGAAAAATGAATGATGGGGGACCAAAAAATGACAGACCTGGGATTACCCTTAGCATCAAGTTTCTGAACAGGGAAAGGGAACCTGTCTGACTGATAATAGATCATGAGATGATAGATAACTGAGGAGTACTTAAAAACTTTTTCATTATCTAGCCTTAAAAATTGATCATGGATCTTGTTGGAAATGAAGGAAGCATAATCATATTTAATCTCAGGAGGCTGCCCAGGAGTGAAAATGGATAGCAGAGCCAAGGTTATCTCATCTACATATTCACTGGTGTTAAATCCTAGGACAAAAGATATTATATTTACAACGAGCCTTCCCAATGTATTGAAATAGTAAAAACCATAGGGGGGAGACCCTTTTGGCTGATGCTCAGGTAGCATGAAACGCTGGCACATGGATTTTAGCTTCTCTGGGGTTAATTGTCTGGTTTTCTCAATCAATCCTTCTATGGACAATGGTGCTAAATCTTGGTCTGGTTCAAAGTGCAACATGGCATTGATGGCCTGTGGAGTGATGGGAAACAGAACACTTTGGTCAGGAGCTATTACAGCCCTCCGTGCGGGATCATAGCTTGCCTGGCAATAATGAATGATTTCAGGGAAAATAAGGATTGAAGGAATGAGATACCTTGGGAGATTAGATTCCCACAACCCTACAAGATCTTGCCCCTTTGAGTATTCGTCTCTGCAGCGACAATAGCTCAATAGGGGAGTTTCATCATAAGCCAGGTCTTTTATTTGGAAATCTTCATCTATCAGAGGTAAATAATCCAAATCACGGTGAGGAGCATTCAATGGGGCGATATTCAGAGCTACTGGGACCTCCATTTTGGTTCTTGTGGATTCAAAATGGAGGTTTTTTGGTTTTCTTCACGGGCCGGGCGGAATTCTTGAAACGAAGGGAATTGGAAGAATTTGCAGTTTCGGGGAGCAATTTCACAGGTTTAAAATCTCCAGGGAGGACTCAGTGACGATTTTTAACCACTTTTTCAGCGAAAAAACAAAGGAAATTGAGTTTTACTTGCAGTCGGGCGTAAAGGATAAATACATGCTTTTTAGACGGAAACTGGTTCTTTAACAGGTAACAGGCAATGGCGGGACTGCTCTTCAACACGGGCGCAACGGAATTTTGGGGCGGAATGATCAATTACAGCGGAAATTTTGAAATTTGCAGCGGGAGCACTGTCATTCTCAGAATAATGAAAATAACTGAAAAACACGAAGAATGGCTTTATTTGCAAGTTTAAAAGTATTTTTATTTTTTTGAGGTGATGACGTCATTGACGTACGGGGTGACGTAAGCTGGCAGTAAGCGGTAAGCGGTAAGTGGTACTCCCGCACCGCTTTTGGTCAAAGACGGTTTTGATCGCGGGGGGAGCGATTCCACAGAGCGTTTGCCACGTGGATGTCTGACTTTTCAAAAACCACCCATCCCCCGCTGGTTAAATTGCTGACAAGGGATGGGCAGCGGGATCAACGCTGGCCGTTGATCTGCGGGAGGCTGATCCAACGGTTGGTGCGATGGGAAGATGGGCGGAGGTTTCATGTGGGCCCCGTCGTACTTTTAAACACTTTTAAATGTTTTTAATCGCTCCGGGGGCTTTTTAATTGGCGGAAATAGTTATTAATTAGTCCAGGCGACTTAATTAATCCTATGTGCAAAAGAAAGGGGTTGTGGCGGGGGTTTGCTTAGGTGGAATGCCACGTGGACGGACCACGGTGGCACAAGACTTTTCGCAAAGTTTTATTGATATTCTTTGGTATTAAACATACATATTGTATGTCTAAAATTTTTATGCATATATTTTATTTATATGGTAAATTAATCAATACATAACTAATTCACCATAGGGGCGGGATTAAGGTATATTGATAATTTTAACCAAAGGGCATATAATGGGTTTTATTTTAAATGCGCGGGGATATAAAACACTTTGGTTAAATTTTATACTAAGGGGGTTTTTTGGGTTATTTATAAAAAAGGGAGTTATATACTTAGGAAAGGGTATTTCACTAGGGATTTAATATAATAGAGTTAAATGTTAATATGGCAAAGGACAAGGAAATCATTTTTGTACATCTAAGAAAGTGATAACTTGTGAAGTAAATTGCAACATTTTGTCTTCAACACTTAAACTTAGAATAACAAGTTATTTTGAGGAATTTTTATGGAATTTTGCATCACTTTCCTAAGTAAAATAGGATTTTACTTAGGATAAAGTTAAAAATGGAAGATAACAATGATGAATTATCTCAAATACTTAGGTATTTTTTGATCATTAGGCCGAGGGTCCGGTCCCTCCAGAAGTCAAGGAAATGCCTTGAGCCCTTTTGATCTCCAAATACCTTAGTACTTTTGGGGGAAATTAGTAAAACTCTTGAGGGGGAAAATGATGAGGGAGGTTAATGAATTTGACTTTGCTTGCTGTGATTTTCCAGTGTATTTACTGCTTTAGTACTTGTGATGAAAGTGAATGATCAAAAACATGTAGCAGCATCATTCATCAGATAACACTTTGCAGCACCATCTACCTACCCTATCTACTTAACACTACCATTTTCTCTTCTTTATTAGGGTGCATTTAGACTTGCAAACCCTTTTCAATTTTTTTTTTTTTACATGATAAATCTATCTATTTCTACCCTTATCACATCCAAGGGCTCAGATTAAACTGTTGAGCACCTTTTATTCACTCTACCTATCTACCTATCTGCCAAGATTAAACTGTTTGGTCAGATATTTATTCTCTAATCTACAACATGAAATTGAAATATGACTAAGCCAAGTTTAAACATTTTGACTTATTCATGAATTGTGGCATAGGTTTGACAAGCTGCACACAATTGATTTATTACAAAAATGAAATAGCAGTGGCATTTGGATTTGCACACTTTCCTTGGTCTATTTTTTGCTTGGGGTTCATTTCTTTCATTTTTTTGACCATTTTATTCTTTTTACCCTTTGATCTTTCTTTTAGGGTATACCCTCTTTACATTTTTTAAATTTTTTGATTTTTTGGTTTTTCAAGAATATGGAACACCTTTGCTCAAGTAAGAAGGTTTGAACATATTCCATAATTCAATCAAGACAATCATGAAAGATGAAACCTATTGGTATAGGAGTCTAACACTGGCTCCACTTGGGGATGGCTTTTCCTTGTGGAAAGTCAAGAACAGCAGGTCAGATGCCTCAAAATGTCTTCAAACTGAAAGTATGAAATCTTCCTTCTTCTGGTAGCTTTAGTTTACATATGATAGTGAAACTCTTGAAGCTTAGGGCCTTCACTTCGAGCTTCAATTCCAAGAAGTCACCATCCAATCCAAACTGCATTAACAAAAATAAAACAAGAAACCAATATATTATGTACAAGTTAGAAACATTAAAACATTCTAGTAAATTGGATCAAAATAATGCTTGAGCATTCGACCATTGACTGGTCCTTCTTCAACTTCTGAATTGTCCAAGTCCTTCAAAAAGTAAGTGTTGTTTCCCTGCAAGGCATGAATGATATAAGGCCCTTTCCACAAGAAATCAAACTTTCCATGTTTCCCTTTTTCTTCTCTTCTAGAATCCCATCTCAGGACCTTGTCTCCTAATTGAAAATCCTCTTTTTTAGTCCTTTTATCAAACATTTTCTTTAGCTTTTCCTGTAAGACTTGTGATCTTTGGAATACTTCTTCCCTGGTTTGTTGCAGGTGGATTGTTTGATTAATTCTTCTTTGAATGTCATTTGGCTCCACTTGAGCCTCCTGAAGTAATTTCATAACATGGATTCCTAAAGATGATGGGAATCTTGCTTCAATGCCATAAACTAACTCATATGGACTAGTCCCAATAGATTTCTTAGTTGTAAGTCTGTCTGCCCATAATGCATTGGTCAATTTATTGTGCCAATTCTTTTTGTTTTCTTCCAATAACTTTTTGATGATATTGATAAGGCTTTTATTAGAAGATGCTGCTAGTCCATTACCCTGGGGGTAATAGGCTGTTGAATGGCCTAGAGTAATATGATATTTATTACAGAAACTGATCATTTTCTTTGATTTAAATGCAGCAGCATTATCTGTTATAATCTTTTCCGGACAGCCAAATCTTGAGAGTATGTTTGTTTCTAAAAACCCTATGATCACAGAATCATTAGACTGTCTACATGGGATGGCTTCGATCCATTTAGTGAAATAGTCTGTAGCAGTTAAAATCCATCTATGTTGCCCTGAAGAAGGGGGATGAATTTCTCCAATAAAATCTAACCCCCATTGTTGAAAAGGTCTTTATGTGGAAATTGGTTTTAAAGGCAGAGGTAACAACTTTCTTTTACCCTCAAATATTTGACATTTATGACAAGTTGTTACAAATTTCTTAACATCAGAAAATAATGTTGGCCAGTAAAAGCCAGCCCTTAAGATCTTGTCTGCAGTAGATTTCCAGTAGAGATGTCCTCCACAATCCCCTGCATGAAATTCATTAAGCACTTTATCAGCTTCATCTTTTAAGAGACAATTCAACAAAATTCCTTCATGATTTTTCCAAAATAGAGTGCTATCTAAAATACAATATTTCAAAGATGTCATTTTTAAAAATCTTCTTTTGGTTCTGGACAACCCTGGAGGAGCTTGCAGGTTTAATAAAACATGAATTATATCAGTATACCAGGGTGAATCTAAGAAAGCTTGACTGATCTGAGGAGTCGCCATCTCCTGTTCGTTATCCAGTTCATTGATGTCTAAGGCTTGGCAATTGGTTTCTGTCATGAGTTGTGCTAAACCTTGGCCTTTTATCAGTTTTGTTGGCTTAATCTCAATATCATATTCTAAAATGGTAGCTATCCACTTACCTCGTTTACCTTCAATGCCATCTTGAGTCAAAATGTCTTTAACCACTGCATTAGGCACATACGCTATCACATGAGAATATAATATGTAGATTCTGAAATCTTTGATTGCTTTTACCAATGCAAAATCCTGTTTTTCCATAATATTTTATTTTAGAGATGCATCCCTCAGTGCTTTACTAAAAAATGCTATTGGCTTTTCACACCCTTGGTCATCTTTTTGAAGTAAAACAGCTGCAACAGTATGTTCAGAAGCAAATGAAAAAATAATAAAGTCTCTATCAAATTTAGGACTGGTCAGAGCTGGTGTCCTTGTTAAAGCCATTTTAATTTCCTCGAATGATTGCTTGGCTTCTACAGTCCAGTCAATGCTTGAATCTTTCCTCAACATGTTAGTCAGTAATCTAAGTAACTCTGCTAAACTAGAAATAAATCTTCTCAAGAAATTAATTTTTCCTATGAATGCTTGCAACTCTTTTATGTTTCTGGGGTGGGGTATTTGAAAAATTGCTTGAATTCTTTCTGGATCAATCCTAATGCCATCTTTAGAAATAATGTGCCCTAAGAGCTTTCCTTCTTCCAAACCAAACAATGACTTCTTAGGGTTTAAAGAAATTCCATATCTTCTGCACTTGATGAATACTTGCCTTAGAAGATCTAAATGTTCTTGATCTGTTTTAGAAAAGACAGTCAAATCATCTAAATAAATAACCATAAAATCATGTATCTCTTTAGCAAAAGCAATATCCATTGCTCTTTGAAATGTAGCTCCTGCATTCTTGAGCCCAAATGGCATTTTGACATATTTAAACGTACCCCATGGTGTTGTGAATGTTGTTTTATCCTGATCATCAGGATGAACCAGAATCTGGTTGTACCCTGAAAATCCATCCAGTAGTGATATTCTCGAAGATCCTACTACCCTTTGTAGAATATGGTCCATTTTCGGCAGAGGATAGTTGTCTTTTAAATAAACTTTATTCAAATTTCTTAAGTCGACAGACAGTCTAATTTCTCCTGTCTTCTTTCTTGTTGGTACCAGGTTAGAAACCCATTCTGAGAATCTGATAGGAGCTATAATCCCTGCTTCAAACATCCTTTTGATTTTCTTTTCAATTGAGGGTAATAAAACAGGATTTATTCTCCTAAGCTTTTGTTTAAAAGGTTTCTGGTCAGGTTTCAAAGGTATAGTGTGTTGAATGATGGATGTATCATAAGATTTGAGGTCTTCATAACTCCAGGCAAAAACATCCTGGAATTCTTTTAATAATTCAACATATTTAACCTTCTGATCTTTTGGAAGAGACTTGGACAACTTGACTATTTTGGGATTTTCTGGGGTTCCTAAGTTGCACTCTTCCATATCAGCCTTCACAAGTTCCATTTTAGGTCTGAATGGAATATCATTTGAGTCGAATAGATCTTCCAAAGGTGTTAATCCTTTGGGTAATTGATTATCTTTTAAATTGATGATTTCTGTTTCATCTTCTATGATCTCATCAAATTCCATGTGTTTCAAATTTTGCATGTCTTTTTCAGTAAATGTGGTTGGATGCAGCATATAAATTTCATTTTCTCTTGAAATTTCTGTTTTTTGTTCTTTTTCTTGATCAAATTCATCAATAGTTATGTCTTCATCTATATTACAGTTAGAAAACTCATCCTGAAGTGTCAAAAAATTATTGATTTGATTATTATTCGCAAACACTTGCCAATTCAGAAGATTGTCTGGTATTGCAGGCCTGTGCCTAATCTCAGCTGAAAACTGATGATTGGGGTCAAAAGGCAACTTGCATGTACTAGCAAACATTGCTAAACTGTGGGCATGCAGATTTTGTTTCCTGGGAATTTTGGCAAGTTGAGCTTGTAGAAATGTGTTGAGAATTTCCACAACTGTCTCTCTATATTGTTTCAGTCTCATGTCTTTCGTTGCACATTCTCCTTTAATCTGTTGGATGATTAGTTCTGAGTCACCTATGATTGATACCCTAATACCCCCTAACTTCTTGACATGTTTAAGCCCTAATAAAAGAGCTTCATACTCTTCCATGTTGTTAGTGCATTTGAAATTCAACCTATAAGCATGACCCTCTACATGATTGTTCTCCACATTGTGTAACCAAATCCCAGCTCCTGCCCCTAGTTTGTTTACAGAGCCATCAAACTCTAAATGCCATAGAATTTCATGTTCATAATCTTCATCAATTGTTTTAACGTGTTTCTTGACAGGAGCTAGTTGTTTAGTTTTTTCAGGTATTTCTTGATCATCTGGTGTTTCTTTGTTTTCAGAGATTTCTTCAATTTTAACAGTGGTTTTATTTATGATTTCCAATTCTGGAGCTTCTATTTCAGTAGGAAGATCTGACTCAGCATTGTATAAAATAAAAGAATCCATGTCAGAATGTACAGAGTAAACAGGGAAGTTTTCAGGCTTCTCATGGCTACTCACTAAGTACTTCATCAAGGTTTCTCTATATAATCTTTTAGGCTGACCAAATACTGAAATAGTTGCATATGACATGTCTAGTTGAATAGATCCTCCAAGTTTAGCACCCCAAGATCTAGACAATAACATACCATATTTGGGTGGAATATCAGCAACTACTATGTCCATTAAAACAGACTTAGCAGGGTATTGGACCAAAGTGACACACAGATCTTTAATCAAACCTAAACATTTTACCTGACTGGAATCAAATGAAAACAAATCTTTGTACGGTCTCGTAATATCTAGATTCAATCTTTCCATTACTGCTTTTGGCATCAAATTGTGAGATGCTCTAGAATCAAGCATTGCATTATGGAGTATCTTGTCGTGAACATTCAGGCTTACATAAAATGGAGGAGTTCCTCCACTTTCTGGTTTGCCATTAACCTCAGGGCCAAAAAGAAGTTTGGGTTGATCATCAAGAATGTTTACTGAATCATCCAATCCAGTAATGTTAATGTTTAAGGACTTGGAAATCTGACTCCTATAGACATCATGTTTAGCCAATTCTGATAAAGGAACAGCTATCTTGAGTTTGCCTATTTCAACCTCTAGATTAAAAGGTTTTTCTGTTTGAGTTTTAGTGTTTTGCACAGTTGGGTTTTCTCTGTTTATTGGGTCTTCAATGTTTTTCTCTTTTTCATGAATGAAGTTTTGTTTTGAAGATGTTTCAGGACTAACTTCTACTGTTTCTTCTACATTTCCTACATGAGGAGATGTATTGGATTGTTGTTTGTTGATTGGTTGGTTGTCAGAGACATCTTCAATTATTGGATTTGAAAAACTGGGAGTTATCCTAGGCAAAATTTGTACTTGGGGAATGTTTTGTACAGGGGGAATGTTTTGTACAGGGGGAATGTTTTGTTTACCTTTGACATTTTGTTTTGTTGTTTTCTGTTTGCTATTCTCTGGTAGATCTATCCGTCTACTTCTCAAGTTGTACTGTTTATGAACCTCGTAGATTGCTGTGTCATATCCTTCTTTGAAATCAAAAGTCTCACCTGAATGAGTTTGGAATGTTTCAAGGATGTGATTCTCTTGATCATCCTGGGATAGGAAGACTTCTGGTTCATTTTTGTCCTCATTTACATTGTTTATTTCTACATCATCTGTAGGTTCTTCAGAAGTTGAACCTTCAACAAATTTTTCTTGGAAGGGTGGCCTAATGTTTTGATCAGGGACATTCTTTCCAATATTTTGATTCAGATTCCTCCTAAAGTTTGGGTTTCTTGCAACATTCTGATTATCAGTAGAAGACTTTCTTTCAATGGTTTCCACTCTGTCTCCTAACCTTTCCATACCTTTAATGATTACATCCAGCTTCTTTTCAAAAGCTGAAGGTTCTTCATTCATAGGCATTCTTCTCTCTGCCCTAGCTCTGGCTCGTTTTTCTATCAGATTTGCTTCTACACTCACAACTATACTTTGCATTTCCTCTAGTGTCTGAGGAGCTCTTTCCCTGAGGGAATAAGCTATATCGGAGTCAAAACCATCTGGAAATTTAACCAACACGTTGTTGGGTGGGGGTCTTAGGTTTTGAGGAACTGCATTATAAGATTCATTGAATCTTATGATGTAATCTTGCACGGTTTCGTTTGGTCTTCTTCTTAATTTTTCAAATTCTGATAGGATCTGGAGAGGATCCTTCTTTTTCTCCCATCTGTTCAAGAATGCCCTATACAAAGCTTCTAGATCAGCAATATTGTTCGGGGTAAGAGCCCTAAACCAAGTTCTAACTTCTCCAGTAAGACTCTGTACGAAAATTCTCATACGGATATTATCAGTATCAATCTCATAAAACTCAAAGTAATCTGTCATCCTTTTGGTGTGTTGTTGAGTTGTGTAGGTACCTGATCCGTCAAAAGGTGTGATCTTACTTTGGTAGTCCTGAGGTAAAGCTGGAGGGTTGGCTGGTAACTGTAAAGGAGCATATCGATTGGCCATTGGAAGATAAAGTGGAGTGACAGGAGTTGATGGTCTAACAGGAGGAGATGGAGGTCTAACAGGTGTTTGAAAAGTTTGAGGAAAAGTGACTGAGCTTGGAGATGCTTCAGTAATCACAGAAATGTTTGAGCTTTCTTCAAAGGTTTGCTCAGACTGAATGGAGTTATGCAATTCTCTTTCAAGATGATGTGAAACAAATCTGTATTGCAAATCTTCAAAGAACAATGGATCTGGAACTAATCTAGATAATTCAGTCTCAGAAAAATTCACAAACAAAGATGTTTCGAATCGTGCATCAAAAGGGATGTCATCAATATAAATAATTTTCACAGGACAAGATGCAGATCTAGAAAGTGGTCTAGAACTTCCTGTACTTTCTTGACTTCCTCTTTCAGAACTTTCTTGACTTCCTTGTCTTCTAAGAATCCTAGGAATCAGATTAGGATTTTCAAATATTGGTGGTGGATTGGGGTCAGGGTTTGACCTAGTATGTCGAACCCTTTCTGAAGCCAGTTTTCTTAGATTATGTGTTTTTGGATTTTGGATTTTAATTGAAAAATAAATACAACTTCTACAAATTCTTTAAGAAATAATGATATGTGATTAAGATTTCCTCAAAGATCTGTTTAAACTAGAGAGTCTGATTAAAAAATTTGAAACTAAGATTCAATATATAAGCTAAATCAGAGATAGACTGAAGCAGCTTTTATTTACTTTTGCAATTGCAGAGCAAAAGCAATTTCAAAGGCTACCTGGCTGATCTTCAGACTCTGTCTATAGCTTATAAATCAAACAATAATAACAGTGAAATGATTCAGATCCCCAGTATGGTCGCCACTATGTTATCACTCGGGTTTTCCTAGAAGTTGTGTAAGAGGAAAGTATACCTGAGGTAACCACAAACCAACCTTTTAGATGCAGAATCTAGCCAATCTGCATCCAGAGAGGGCTCTCTCTTTATGATTTATCTTTGTTCTTGGAAGGTTTTAGGCTAGTTATAGATTCAAAGTTTGTTTTGGGAAAATGGTGGAATCCACAAACTAAGGGCAAGGTTGAGAGCTTTCAGTCCATTGGGCTATGGAGTCAAAGGATGGCTTTACTGGATGTCTATTCTAAGCACAAGATGGTATTACAGGGCAAGATAGCTAGACAGAGAACAATCCTTAAAATTTAAAGTGGATGGGATGATTCTTGAAGGGATGAAAGGCAGCTAAGAATCTTTCACCATGTTCAAAAGAGAGGAATGAGATGACTACAAACAAAGAGCAATGAAGAATTCTTTATTATAGCAATCAACAGTGTTTAAATTAGCAAAGCAGGAGCATTTAAGAATTCATGCTTATAGCTAATTTAGAAGAAAACATTAAGAACAATCACATTTGAAAACAGAGTACAATTAAGCAAATTATGTTTCAATCTTTTATGTAAATTATTCAGAAATGGATATGATGGTATTAAAAACTAATAAAAAAATTCAGACAAAAGGTAGAAACACTTATTGAACTATAGTCCAACACATGAATCCTGCAACAAGTCCAGTGCTTTAAATCATCATCCAGTAAGCCACGAAAAATTTCTCCAAAATGCTTTTATTTCGAAAATCTCAATGTTACAGCAGAGTAATAGAATCCACACTCAATACTCTCTTTGAGGGTTTATTTATACACAAAATAATCTTAAACAATCTTACACTATCTTAGCCAATAACCTAGGCTGACTTAAAGCATTATTTACAAACAAACAAGAGACAAATGGTTTCGTGGATAGAATAATGTGTAACTGCCGATGTGTTGTTCCTTTCTTCGTGGACGTGCTGGAGGTAAGTGCTAAAATAGGGCTCTGTGCTGTCCCTTGCAGTATTTCTTTGGCTTGTTGGACACTCTTTATTTTCACGGATACTCTTTAACCTTTTCACCTGATACTCTTTCATCTGTTTTTCTGTTTTTACCATTTACTTGATAGTAAAGATAAATTCTCATCCTGAAAACAACTTTCATAGAATTTCCAACATTTCTTTCCACCATTGATCATCTGGTATCATAGTTCTTCTGAGCTTTCTTAAAGTTTCATCTGCTTCAGTAAGTTTATAAAAGGTAGGCTCATTCGGAAATAGATATTTTATTTCATGTTCCAGATGAAATAAATTCCTCACTTTATCATAGATACTTTTCCCGGTTGGTAATGTCGATTCTGACGAGCTAGTAGAACAAGCAGCTGTATTTTTAGCATGAGCATTTATTCTCTTCACATAGGTTTCCAAGTCTATTATTTGATCTTCTATGAGCATAAGACTTGGTAACCCACTATCCAACAAAGCTTGAAATTTCTCTCTGAAAATGTTGATATCAACCAAAATGTCTGTGCACTTCCTTTCTAAATTTTGCATGAAAGTCCTCTTGGTGAAAACTCTCTTTACTTCCAAAACTGTGGCTGTCCTATCATCAATTCCTAACAATGCAAGCTGTTGCTTTGTTCTGGAATTCAAAAATTGAATGAGCTGATTGGCCTGCTCAGGCCTGCCTCTCAATTCATTTCTGGTTCTGTTTATTTCTTCTTGGGCAATTTTAACCAACTCATTTTGCTCAAAAATAGCTTGAATAGAGGGCCAAATACCCTTTATTAATTCAATGATGTTACCCCAAAGAATGTCATTTATTTCGTTTAAAGGCTTCTCCAATGAAAGATCTTTTTCCAGAGCCTGAACCAATTTTTCCAACCTTTTTATCTCCCTGGTGTTATCAGCAGCTGTCTTTTTAGATGTGTCATATTTTTCCTCCAATTTTGTTAATTGCAATTTTGTTTCTTGGAGTTCTGTGACCCTCAGTTGCAAACTCTCCATTTGTTTTATTAAGTCCTCAGAATTCAGGTTAGAAGTGTTCACCTGAGATGGTTGTTCCTGCTGCCCTGTGGTTGTAGTACCTGCTGTTGAAGTTTGCTTGATAATTTCCTGTTCCTGCAATGCTTTTTCCAACTCCTTCTCTGTTTCATTTAGTCGCTCTGTCATGTTTAGGAGCAACTCCATCATTTCTTCCTGTGAATTTCCTTTTATAACTTCTTGGGTCTGAGGGTGCCTAGAGGCTGGTAGTTTTAGCTGTTTTCTGAGTGCAGCTATATCATCCTCTTTCTTCTTTACCAATGCCTCAATACCTTTAATGTCTTTGGGATTGTGACCCAAACCAATGATTATCTCTTCTAGAGACTTTATTCTATTATCCTTGGCCTGTGAGGAGGCCTTCTCAATTTTCAATTGTGCAGTAGTATTATTCAAAGAATCCTGCAGCGTTAAAGCTGCCATGGCCTTGTTGGTGAGAGTAGAATAAACCATTTCCCCAGTTTGTCTGTGTAGCTCTATCTGGTTCAGGGGATGGATATCCTTTGCTAAAACTTCAAAATTTGTTCTGATGTAATCTGCTGCTGAAGTTGGCTTTGGCACCTTTGCTTTGAAGTGGCTCATTATCATTTTACCTTGTGAAAGGTCAAACGCTGACATTAGCCTTTCTTGATTATGAGGAGCCATCTTCATATACTGATCATATACCTTCATTTTCAATGGATCATTCTTTGTTTTAATATTAATGAAGGTTCTTTTGATATCTCCAGTGTCTGTCTTTAGTGGTCTGAAAGAAGATACCTCAGTGCTTAATTGCTTTTGTGAAGCTTTCCCTTTCTGGCTTATGTTTGTTTCACTTGCTGTGCCAGTTTGCTGACTATCTTCCCTTCCATCATCAAATACTTCATCTATAATTTCTACCTCTGGAGGTGGATCTGATTTGTGTTTTTTAGTTTGATAAACCTGTGAGGCTCCTTTTGAAGGTGTGGTATCTGGAGCTAGCCTCTTTTTCCCTATTTCCACATTCAGTGGAGTTTGCATCTCTGGAACTTGGATGTGTTTTGCTGGTGTGGGAGAAGCCTGAGATTGTTCCGGTGCTTTGGAACTCTGTGGTTTTTCAGCCATGACCAAAGTTTCAATAACCTAGATTACAGGTTCCTTTCCTTTACCCTTGGGTTCTGCTGCTACTGATGGACTGTCTTCCTGTAATGCTTGCTGTAAAGTGGCTGCTGAAGATGTGCCAATATAAGGTACCTGCATTTGACCACACGTTTCTAGGTCAAAGTTCTTCTCAACATCTTTCAAAATCTTATTCATTCTATCTGCTTCACTTTCTTCTTCAACAATAGTCCCTTCAACCCATTCATCTTGATTTGCATACTGTTCTAAATCAGGAATCTTGTGGTGTACATAAGGAGATGACTTATTCTTTAATCTCTTTTCACAAATGAAACCAAAGGGGTCATAAGGGACCCAACGGAAAGATGTTTGGAACTTTTTCTCTAATAGAAGTTCTGCTTCTCTCTCAACCTCCCTAGAATTGCAGATGAAAGGACCTAATTGGCTTTTGATCCTTAACTGAGCTTTCTTCTTTACATTGCAGAAATGGATCATATCTGAATTGTTCATCTGCCTAAAGTATTCCAAGGCAAAAATTCTCATTGGTACATATTTGGGTAACTTGAATGGACGTAATTCACATCCATAAATCCTGATGACTGTATGGTTTTGGTATAAGTACCAATCCCCAACCTTATAACTCTTTGACAGTTGCAAGGTCTTTCTAATTTCATTGCTTAGTCTTGGGGGAGAAATTCCTGTTAATAAAGTTGTTGTTGGATATACAAACTGATCAATGAATTCTGAGTAGGATTAGGGAGAATCAGAGGAAAAATGAATGATGGGGGACCAAAAAATGACTGACCTGGGATTCTTCTTGGCATCAAGTTTCTGTACAGGGAAAGGGAACCTTTCTGACTGATAGAAGATCATGAGATGATAGATAACTGAGGAGTACTTAAAAACTTTTTCAGTATCTAACCTTAAGAATTGATCATGGATTTTGCTGGCTATAAAAGAAGCATAGTCATATTTGATCTCAGGAGGTTGCCCAGGAGTGAAAATGGATAGCAGAGCCAAGGTTATCTCATCTACATATTCACTGGTGTTAAATCCTAGGACAAAAGATATTATATTTACAATGAGCCTTCCCAATGTATTGAAATAGTAAAAACCATAGGGGGGAGACCCTTTTGGCTGATGCTCAGGTAGCATGAAATGCTGGCACATGGATTTTAGCTTCTCTGAGGTTAATTGTCTGGTTTTCTCAATCAATCCTTCCATGGACAATGGTGCTAAATCTTGGTCTGGTTCAAAGTGCAACATGGCATTGATAGCCTGTGGAGTGATGGGAAACATAACACTTTGATCAGGAGCTAATACTGCCCTCTGTGTGGGATCATAGTTTGCATGACAGTAATGAATGATTTCGGGGAAAATGAGGACTGAAGGAATAAGATACCTTGGGAGATTGGATTCCCACAACCCTATAAGATCTTGCCCCTTTGAGTGTTCGTCTCTGCAGCGACAGAAGCTCAAACGGGGACTTTCATCAAAATACAGGTCTTGTATTTGGAAATATTCATCTATCAGAGGTAAATAGTCCAAATCACGGTGAGGAGCATTCAATGGAGTGATATTAAGAGCTGCCGGGGCCTCCATTTTGGTTCTTGTGGATTCAAAATGGAGGTTTTTGGTTTTCTTCACGGGCCGGGCGGGATTCTTGAAACGAAGGGAATTGGAAGAATTTGCAGTTTCGGGGAGAAATTTCACAGGTTTAAAATCTCCAGGGAGGACTCAGTGATGATTTTTAACCACTTTTTCAGCGAAAAAACAAAGGAAATTGAGTTTTACTTGCAGTCGGGCGTAAAGGATAAATACCTGCTTTTTAGACGGAAACTGGTTCTTTAACAGGTAACAGGCAATGGCGGGACTGCTCTTCAACACGGGCGCAGCGGAATTTTGGGGCGGAATGATCAATTACAGCGGAAATTTTGAAAATTGCAGCGGGAGCACTGTCATTCTCAGAATAATGAAAATAACTGAAAAACACGAAGAATGGCTTTATTTGCAAGTTTAAAAGTATTTTTATTTTTTCGAGGTGATGACGTCATTGACGTACGGGGTGACATAAGCTGGCAGTAAGCGGTAAGTGGTAAGTGGTACTCCCGCACCGCTTTTGGTCGAAGACGGTTTTGATCGCGGGGGGAGCGATTCCACAGAGCGTTTGCCACGTGGATGTCTGACTTTTCAAAAACCACCCATCCCCCGCTGGTTAAATTGCTGACAAGGGATGGGCAGTGGGATCAACGCTGGCCGTTGATCTGCGGGAGGCTGATCCAACGGCGGAGGAGATGGAAAGGTAACGGGATGGTTATTGCGCGGGCCCGACGGGATTTAAATGCGTTTAACTTTTATTTAATCGCCCCGGGAGGATTTTGATTGGTAAGTGAAAGGCTATTAATTAGTTCAAATAACTAATTAATCCCATATGCAAAAGTAAAGGGTCGCGGCGGAGTTGGCTTAAGCGGAATGCCACGTGGACGGACCACAGTGGCGCAAGACTCTGTCGAAGTTTTATTCGTATTTTTGCGTTTAAACACACACAACGCATGTTTAAAGTTTTTATATATATATTTTTATTATATGGTAAATTAATCAATACATAACTAATTCACCATAGGGGCGGGATTAAGGTATAGTGCTATATTTTAACCAAAGGGCATATAATGGGTTTTATTTTAAATGCGCGGGGATATAAAATACTTTGGTTAAACTTTATACTAAGGGGGTTTTTTGGGTTATTTATAAAAAAGGGAGTTATATACTTAGGAAAGGGTATTTCACTAGGGATTTAATATAATAGAGTTAAATGTTAATATGGTAAAGGACAAGGAAAATCAAAACATTTTTGTACATCTAAGAAAGTGATAACTTGTGAAGTAAATTGCAACATTTTGTCTTCAACACTTAAACTTAGAATAACAAGTTATTTTGAGGAATTTTTATGGAATTTTGCATCACTTTCCTAAGTAAAATAGGATTTTATTTAGGAAAAAGTTAAAGATGGAAGATAACAATGATGAATTATCTCAAGTGCTTAGGTCTTTTTGATCATTAGGCCGAGGGTCCGGTCCCTCCAGAAGTCAAGGAAATGCCTTGAGCCCTTTTGATCTCCAAATACCTTAGTACTTTTGGGGAAAATTAGTAAAACTCTTGAGGGGGAAAATGATGAGGGAGGTTAATGAATTTGACTTTGCTTGCTATGATTTTCCAGTGCATTTCCTGCTTTAGTACTTGTGATGAAAGTGAATGATCAAAAACATGTAGCAGCATCATTCATCAGATAACACTTTGCAGCACCATCTACCTACCCTATCTACTTAACACTACCATTTTCTCTTCTTTATTAGGGTGCATTTAGACTTGCAAACCCTTTTCAATCTTTTTCTTTTTACATGATGAATCTATCTATTTCTACCCTTATTACATCCAAGGGCTCAGATTAAACTGGTGAGCACCTTTTATTCACTCTACCTAGCTACTTATCTGCCAAGATTAAACTGTTTGGCTAGATATTTATTCTCTAATCTAAAACATGAAATTGAAATATGAGTAAGCCAAGTTTAAACAGTTTGACTTATTCATAAATTGTGGCAAAAGTTTGACAAGATGCACACAATTGATTTATTACAAAAATAAAATAGCAGTGGCATTTGGATTTGCACACTTTCCTTGGTCTATTTTTTGCTTGGGGTTCATTTCTTTCACTTTTTTGACCATTTTATTCTTTTTACCCTTTGATCTTTCTTTTAGGGTATACCCTCTTTACATTTTTTAACTCTTTTGATTTTTTGGTTTTTCAAGAATATGGAACACCTTTGCTCAAGAAAAAGGTTTGAACATATTCCATAGTTCAATCAAGACAATCATGAAAAATGACACCTATTGGTATAGGAGTCTAACACTGGCTCCACTTGGGGATGGCTTTTACTTGTGAAAAGTCAAGAACAGCAGGTCAGTTGCCTCAAAATGTCTTCAAACTAAACCATGTAATCTCCTTCTTCTGATAGCTTTATTGTACATATGATAGTGAAACTCTTGAAGCTTAGGGTCTTCACCTCGGGCTTCAACTTCAAGAATTCACCATCGAATCCAAACTGCATTAATAAAATCAAAACAAAAAAACAATATATTATGTACAAGTTAGAAACATTAAAACACTCTAGTAAATTGGATCAAAATAATGCTTGAGCATTCGACCATTAACTGGTCCTTCTTCAACTTCTGAACTATCCAATTCCTTCAAAAAGTAAGTGTTGTTTCCCTGCAAGGCATGAATGATATAAGGCCCTTTCCACAAGAAATCAAACTTTCCATGTTTCCCTTTTTCTTCTCTCCTAGAATCCCATCTTAGGACCTTGTCTCCTAACTGAAAATCCTCTGCTTTAGTCCTTTTATCAAACATTTTCTTTAGCTTTTCCTGTAAGACTTGTGATCTTTGGTATACCTCTTCTCTGGTTTGTTGCAGGTGGATTGTTTGATTAATTCTTCTTTGAATGTCATTTGGCTCCACTTGAGCCTCCTGAAGTAATTTCATAACAGGAATTCCTAAAGATGATGGGAATCTTGCTTCCATACCATAAACTAACTCATATGGACTAGTCCCAATGGATTTCTTAGTTGTAAGTCTGTCTGCCCATAATGCATTGGTCAGTTTTTTGTGCCAGTTCTTTTTATTTTCCTCCAACAATTTCTTAATGATATTGATCAAGCTTTTATTGGAGGATTCTGCTAGTCCATTACCCTGAGGGTAATAGGCTGTCGAATGGCCTAAAGTAATATGATATTTGTGACAGAAACTAATCATTTTCTTTGATTTAAATGCAGCAGCATTATCTGTTATAATCTTTTCCGGACAGCCAAATCTTGAGAGTATGTTTGTTTCTAAAAACCCTATGATCAGAGAATCATTAGACTGTCTACATGGGATGGCTTCAATCCATTTAGTGAAATAGTCTGTAGCAGTTAAAATCCATCTATGTTGCCCTGAAGAAGGGGGATGAATTTCTCCAATAAAATCTAACCCCCATTGTTGAAAAGGTCTTTCTGTAGAAATTGGTTTTAAGGGCAGAGATAACAACTTTCTTTTACCCTCAAATATCTGACATTTATGACAAGTTGTTACAAATTTCTTAACATCAGAGAATAAAGTTGGCCAGTAAAAGCCAACCCTTAAGATCTTGTCTGCAGTAGATTTCCAGTAGAGATGTCCTCCACAATCCCCTGCATGAAATTCATTAAGCACTTTATCAGCTTCATCTTTTAAGAGACAATTCAGCAAAATTCCTTCATGATTTTTCCAAAATAAAGTGCTATCTAAAATACAATATTTCAAAGATGTCATTTTTAAAAATCTTCTTTTGGTTCTGGACAACCCTGGAGGAGCCTGCAGGTTTAATAAAACATGAATTATATCAGTGTACCAGGGTGAATCTAAGAAAGATTGACTGATCTGAGGAGTCGCCATCTCCTGCTCGTTATCTAGTTCATTGATGTCTAAGGCTTGGCAATTGGTTTCTGTCATAAGTTGTGCTAAACCTTGGCCTTTTATTAGTTTTTTTGGCTTAATCTCAATATCATATTCTAAAATGGTAGCTATCCACTTACCTCGTTTACCTTCAATGCCATCTTGAGTCAAAATATCTTTAACTACTGCATTAGGCACATAAGCTATCACATGAGAATATAATATGTAGACTCTGAAATCTTTGATTGCTTTTACCAATGCAAAAGCCTGTTTTTTCATAATATTGTATTTTAGAGATGCATCCCTCAGTGCTTTACTAAAAAATGCTATTGGTTTTTCACACCCTTGGTCATATTTTTGAAGTAAAACAGCTGCAACAGTATGTTCAGAAGCAAATGAAAAAATAATAAAGTCTCTATCAAATTTAGGACTGGTCAGAACTGGTGTCCTTGTTAAAGCCATTTTAATTTCCTCGAATGATTGTTTGGCTTCCACAGTCCAGTCAATGCTTGAATCTTTCCTCAACATGTTAGTCAGTAATCTAAGTAACTCTGCTAAACTAGAAATAAATCTTCTCAAGAAGTTGATTTTTCCTATAAATGCCTGCAATTCTTTTATGTTTCTGGGGTGGGGTATTTGCAAAATTGCTTGAATTCTTTCTGGATCAATCCTAATGCCATCTTTAGAAATAATGTGCCCTAAGAGCTTTCCTTCTTCCAAACCAAACAATGACTTCTTAGGGTTTAAAGAAATTCCATATTTTCTGCAGTTTATAAATACTTGCCTTAGATGATCTAAATGTTCTTGATCTGTTTTAGAAAAGACAGTCAAATCATCTAAATAAATAACCAGAAAATCATGTATCTCTTTAGCAAAAGCAATGTCCATTGCTCTTTGAAATGTAGCTCCCGCATTCTTAAGTCCAAATGGAATTTTGACATATTTAAACGTACCCCATGGTGTTGTGAATGCTGTTTTATCCTGATCATCAGGATGAACCAAAATCTGGTTGTACCCTGAAAATCCATCCAATAGTGATATTCTCAAAGATCCTACTACCCTTTGCAGAATGTGGTCCATTTTCGGCAGAGGATAGTTGTCTTTTAAAGAAAATTTATTCAAATTTCTTAAGTCTACACACAGTCTAATTTCTCCTGTCTTCTTTCTTGTTGGTACCAGGTTAGAAACCCATTCTGAGAATCTGATAGGAGCTATAATCCCTGCTTCAAACATTTTTTTGATTTCCTTTTCAATTGAGGGTAATAAAACAGGATTTATTCTCCTAAGCTTTTGTTTAAAAGGTTTCTGATCCGGTTTCAAAGGTATAGTGTGTTGAATGATAGATGTATCATAAGATTTGAGGTCTTCATAACTCCAGGCAAAAACATCCTGGAATTCTTTTTGTAGTTCAACTATATTTAACCTTAAGATCTTTTTGGAAAGACTTGGACAACTTGACTATTTTGGGATTTTAAGGGTTCTAAGTTGCATTCTTCCTTATCGGCCTTCACGGGTTCCATTTTGGGTGGAATGGAATATCATTTAAGTCAAATAGATCTTCCATCAAAGGGTTAATCCTTTGGGTAATTGATTACCTTTTATAAATTTATGATTTGTTTCATCATCTATGATCTCATCAGTTATGTGTTGGTACATGTCTTTCGATAAATGTGGTTGGATACGACATATGAATTGCATTTTCTATTGAAATATCTATTTTTTGTTCTTTTTCTTGATCAAATTCATCAATAGTTATGTCTTCATCTATATTACAGTTAGAAAACTCACTTTGAAGTGTCAAAAAATTATTGATTTGATTGTTATTCACAAATACTTGCCAATTCAAAAGGTTATCTGGTAGAGCAGGCCTATGCCTAATTTCAGCTGAAAACTGATGATTAGGGTTGAAAGGTAACTTGCATGTACTAGCAAACATTGCAAGGCTGTGGGCATGCAAATTCTGTTTCCTGGGAATCTTGGCAAGTTGGGCTTGTAAAAATGTGTTGAGAATTTCCACAACTGTTTCTCTGTATTGTTTCAGTCTCATGTCTTTTGTTGAACATTCTCCTTTAATCTGTTGAATAAAATGAGCTCGGGTCTCCTATGATTGATACCTAATGGCTCTCATTTCTTGGCATTTAAGCCTATTAAAAGAGCTTCATGCTACGCCATGTTGTTGAGTGCATTTGAAATTCAACCTATAAGCATGACCCTGCGCATAATTGTTTTCAACATTATGTAACCAAATCCGGCTCTGCCCGAGTACATTTGCGAGCCATCGGAAAGCTCTAAATGCCATAGAATTTCATGTTAATAATCTTCATCAATTGTTTTAAAGTGTTTCTTGACGGGAGCTAGTTGTTTAGTTTCTTCATTTCTTAGTCCTTGTTGTTTCTTTGTTTCCGGAGATTTCTTCAATTTTAACGAGTAGTTTTGTTTATAGCTTCCAATTACGGAGCTTCTATTTCAATAGGGAGATCTAACTCGGCATTGTATAAAATAAAAGAATCCATATCGGAATGTACGAGTAAACGAGGAAGTTTTCGGAGCTTCTCAGCTGCTCTGTCACTAGATACTTCATCAAGGTTTCTCTATATAATCTTTTAGGCTGACCAAATACTGAAATAGTTGCATATGACATGTCTAGTTGAATAGAACCTCCAAGTTTAGCACCCCCAATCTCTGAACAGTAACATACATATTTAGGTGGAATATTAGCAACTACTATATAGTAAAATAGACCAACGGTATTGTACCAAAGTAACACACGGATCTTTAATCGAGCCCTAAACATTTTTTACCTGGCTGGAATCAAATGAAAACAAATCTTTGTACGGTACGGTAATATCTAGATTCAATCTTTCCATTACGCCTTTGGCATCAGGTGTGAGATGTCGGAATCTAGCATTGCGTTATGGAGTATCTTGTCATGAACATTCGAGCTTATAAAATGGAGGGAGTTCCTCCACTTTACGGTTTGCCATTAACCTCGGGGGCTAAAAAGAAGTTTGGTTGGAGTCATCGAGAATGTTCTTTGGTCATTAATCGATGCAATATTAATGTTTAGGGACTTAGAAGTAATCGACTCCTATAGACATCATGTTTAGCCAATTCGATAAAGGAACAACTATAAGTTTTTCTATTTCGGCCTCTAGATTAAAAGGTTTTTCCGTTTGAGTTTTAGTGTTTTGCACGGTTGGGTTTTCTCTGTTTGGGTCTTCAATGTTTTTATCTTTGTGAATGAAGTTTTGTTTTGAAGATGTTTAAAAAGTTCTTCTTTGTTTCTTCTACATTTCCTACGGGAGGAAATGTATTAGATTGTTGTTTGTTTTGGTGGGTTATCCGAGACATCTTCAATTATTGGACTGAAGGGTTGGGAGTTCATCCCAGATAAAATTTGTACTTGAGAGCTGACATTTTGTACGGGGGGAATGTTGACTTTACCTTTGACATTTTGTTTTGTGGTTTTAAATTTGCTATTCTACGGTACATCAATCCGTCTACTTCTCAAGTTGTATTGTTTCTGAGCATAAATTCTTTGTGTCATAGCCTTCCTTGAAATCAAAAGTCTCACACGAATGAGTTTGGAATGTTTTCAAGGATGTGATTCTCTTGATCATCCACCAGGATAGGAAGACCTACGGTTCATTTTTGTCATCTGTTACATTGTTTTTGACTCTACATATGCTTAGGTTCTTTGTAATTTGAACCTTGAACAAGTTTTCTTGAAGGTGCGCCTAATGTTGCAGTCGAAACATTCTTTCCCATATTTTGATTCGAGATTCCTCCTAAAGTTCGGGTTTCTTGCAACGTTTTGATTGTGAGTACAGAAGACTCTTTTCGATGGTTTCACTCCATACTCTAATCTTTCACCTTGTTGACAGTTACCGTCGACTTATTTTCAAAAGTGAAGGTTCTTCATTCATAGGCATTCTTCTTTGCTGCCCTAACGCCAGGGGCCTTCTGATTTGTACACTCACCACTATGCTTTGTATTTCCTCTAGTGTTTGAGGAGCTCTTTCCACGAGGGAATAAGCTATATCGAGTCAAAACCATACGGAAATTTAGCTAATACGAGTCGAGGGTGGGGGTCTTAGGTTTCGAGCCTTGCATTATATGATTCATTGAATCTTATGATGTATTCTACTGGATTAGTTGGTCTTTATTATTGTTCTAAAATTACGATGGATGCGAAGCGGATCCTTCTTTTTCTCCCATCATTCAGAATGCCCTATACAAAGCTTCCTAAATCAGCAATGTTTGTTGGGGGCAAGAGCCCTAAACCAAGTTCTAACTTCTCCCGATCAGACTGCGAACCAAAATTCTCATTCGGATATTATCGATGTCAATCTCATAAAACTCAGTAATGGATCATTTCTTTTGGTGTGTTGTTGAGATGTGTAAGTACACGATCCATCAATTTATTGATCTTACTGCGGTAGTCCACGAGGTAGGCAGGAGGGGTTGGTAGTGACGCAGAGGGCATATCGATTAGCCATTGGAAGATAGTGAGGTAATAGGAGTTGATGATGCGGCGGGGAGGAGATGGAGGGTAGAAGCGATAACGGTGTTTGAAAAACTTGGGAAAAAACAAGCTGAACTCGCGAGAAGCTTCGGTAATTACGAGGAGATGTTTGAACTTTCTTCAAAGATTTGCTCGGAGGCGAATAGAGTTATGCAATTCTACATCAAGATGATGTGATAAATACGCTATTGCAAATCTTAAAGAACAATGGATACGGAACTAATATAGATAATTAGGTTTCAGAAAAATTCACAACAGATGTTTAAAATCGTGCATCGAAAAGGAATGTCATCGATATATATAATTTTCACGGGGCAAGATGCGGATCTAGAAAGTGGTCTAGAACTTCCTGTACTCTCCCCGACTATCTTTAGAACTTTCTTGTAACTTCTTGTCTTCTAAGAATCCTGGGAATCGAATTTGGATTTTCAAATATTGGTGGTGGATTGGGGTTAGGGTTTGACCTAGTATGGCAGAATCCTTTAAAGGCTTGATTTTCTAAGACTGTCTTGTTTTTTTTTTTTTTTTTTTTTTTTTTTTTTATTGAAAGAATAAATAAAACTTCTACAAATTCTTCAAGAAATAATGATGTATGATTAAAATTTCCTCAAAGATCTGTTAAACTAGAGAATCTGATTAAAATTTTTGAAACTAGGATTCAGTATATAAATGAAATGAGAGATAAATTTGAAATGACTTTTGTTTACTTTGCAATTGCGAGCAAAAGCAATTTCAAAGCTACCTTGCTGATCTTCGGACTATTTGTCTATAGCTTATAATTGAACAATAATAACAAATAAAAATGATTCGGTCACAGGTATGGTCGCACCTTATGTTATCACTCGAGGTTTTCCTAGAAGTTGTGTAAGAGGAAAGTATACCGAGGTAACCACAAATTAATACTTGCCAGATGGAATCTAACCAATCGGCATCCAGAGAGGGCTCTCTCTTTATGATTTATCTTTGTTCTTGGAAAGTTTTAGGCTAGTTATAGATTCAAGAGTTTGTTTTTGGGAGAAAGTATTGGAATCACACAAACTAAGGAAAGGTTGAGAGCTTTAGATCCGGTGAGCTCATGGAGTCAAAGAGGATGGCTTTCTTGGATTTCTATTCTAAACACCGGATGGTGTTACGGGCAATATAGCTAGGCAGAGAACAATCCTTAAAATTTAAAGTGGATGAGACAGTTTTGAAGGGATGAAAGGCAGCTAGAATCTTTCACCGTGACAGAAGAGAGAAATGAGATGACTACAAACAAAGAGCAATGAACAATTCTTTATTATAGTAATCAACGGTGTTTAAATTAGCAAAGCAAGAGCATTTTAAGTCATGCTTATAACTAATTTAGAAGAAAACATTAAGAACACTTTGTTTTGATAGAGTACAATTAAGCAAATTACGATTCAATCCTTTGTATAAATTATTCGAGGAAATGGATATGATGATATTATAAACTAATATAAAACTTCGGACACGGGGGTAGAAAGACTTATTGAAGCATGAGTCATACATGAATCTTTATGACAGATCATTGCTTTAAGTGAGTATCCCGGTAAATACGAAAAATTTCTCCAAAATGCTTTTATTTGTAGAAAATCTCAATGTTACGAAATCATGAAATCCACCCTGATACTCTCTTTGGTTTTATTTATACAAATACGTTGAAATATCTCACTATCTGTGCTGTATTTTGGGGTGACTAAGGATTAATTTACAAGTAAAACGGAGACAAATGGTCTCGTAGATAGCATAATAAATGCTTGCTGATGTCTTTGTTTCCTTTCTTTATGGATATATTTGGAGGGCAAGTGCGCCGAAAAAGGGCTCGTTGTTGTCTTTTGGAGTAATTTGTTTTGCTTGCGGATACTCTTTGTCTTTACGGATACTCTTTTAACTGTGTAGCGATACTCTGCTGTAATTTGCCTCCCATTTTTTATCTTTACTTGATAGTAAAGATAAAAAATTCTTATCTGAAAATAACTTTTATAGTTATAACCTTTGTTTCCACCATTGATTATACGATGTCATAGTCCTCTTGAGCTTTCTCGATGTCTCATGCAGCACGAGTTTGTAAAGGTGGGTTCATTGAAGCAGATACCTTGTTCATATTCAGATAAATAATTTCCTCACTCCTATCATAGATGTTTCTCCCTGTTGGTAATGTTGATTGTGGTAAACTAGGAGAACAAGCGAGTTTGTATTTTTAGCATGAGCATTTATTTTCTTTATATGAAGTTCTAAGTCCATTATTTGGTCTCTGAGAGCATAGGACTTGGTAACCTTTGATACGACAAAGCTTGAAATTTGTCTGAAAATAATGATATCAGCAAATATCTTGTTTTTACTTCTTTCCAAATTAACGAAGTTCTGAGTAGGAGCTCTCTTTATTTCTGTCTGCAGCAGATGTAAGTATATTTTAATGCGCAAGGCTGTTGTTTTGTCCTGGTGTTCAAAATTGAATGAGCTAATTGGCCTACTCGGAGCACCATAATTCATTTGTAGTTCTGTTTAACATTTCTTCTTGGGATTTTTTAACCAACTCATTTTGTTCAAAAATAGCTTGAATGGAGAGACGAATGTCCTTTATTAACTCAATGATGTTACCCCAAAGAATGTCATTTGTTTCGTTTCCCAAGGCTTCTCCAATGAAGATCTTTTCAGGCACAGACAATTTTCCAACCTTTTTATCTCCCTGGTGTTATCGGTGTCTTTTTAGATGTATCATATTTTCCTCCAATTTTACCAATTGCAATTTCGTTTCTTGGAGTTTGTGACCCTTAGTTGTAGACTTTCCATACAACTGTTAATTCATCGGAATTCAGCAGAAGTGTTTACCTGGGATTGGTTGCCAACTGTTTGTCCCCCATTGTTGTACGTACTGTTGTTGATGTACGTGTTCCATTACCAAGCTTTTTTCCAATTCCTTCTCGGTTTCACTTAATTTGTTCAGTTATGGCTTGGGAGAAACTCCATTATTTCAACTCTTTATGAATTCCCTTTTGAGCTTCTTGGGTACGAGGGTGCCTTGAAATTTGGAAATTTTGTTTGCTTCCTCGGTGCAACTATGTCATCATCTTTCTTCTTTATTAATGCCTCAATACTTTTAATGTCTTTGAGGTTATGACCCAAGCCAATGATTATGTCTTCTAAAGACTTTATTCTATTATCTTTTGGCACCTTGAAGAGCCTTCTCAATCATGCGGTGTGCGATTTGTGTTATTCAAATAATCCTGCGGCGTTATAGCTGCCATGGCCTCATCGGCAGGTACAAGATAGGCCATTTCCCCGGTTGTACGTAGCTCTGTCACAGTCCAGAGGATGGATATCTTTTGCCAAAACTTTAAAAATTTGTTACGATGTAATCGAAATTTCTAACTTTGAAGTGGGCTTTGCTTTTTATTTATGTAGTGGCTCCTTGACATTTTGCCTTGTGAAGGTCAACGTGACAGTATTCATGCTCTTGATTATAGGGAGCCATCTTCATATCTTGATCATATACCTTCATTTTAAATGGATCATTCTTTGCTTTAATATTAATGAAGGTTCTTTTAATATATATAATGTCTTGTCTTTGAGTGGTACGAAAGAGGATACCTCGGTACTTAATTGCTTTTGTAAACTTTTCCCTTTACGGCTTATGTTTGTTTCCTTGTTGTGCCCGGTTCTTGACTATCTTCCCTTCCATCATCAAATACTTCATCTATAATTTCCACATACGGAAATTGGATTTGGTTTGTTTCTTGACTGATGTACTGTGAGGTTTCCTTTGGAGGAGTGGTGTACGAAACTGTCTCTTCTTTCCTATTTCCACATTTAATGGAGTTTTCAACTGCGGAACTTGTGTGTGCTTTGCTGTGTGGGAGAAACACCTTGATTGTTCGAGGTGCTTTGGTTTTTGGCTTCTCTTCCATGACCAAAGTTTCGATGACCTGGATTGCGGGTTCCTTTCCTTGCCCTTTGATTCTCTTGCAGGCGGCGATGTTGCTTTCTGTAGTGCTTCTTTGTAGAGTTCTTCCTGTGAAAGTGCCGATATGAGGTACACCTTGACCGCCAAGATTCTAGGTCAAAGTTCTTCTCAACATCTTTCATAATTTTATTCATTTTGTCGACTTCACTTTCTTCTTGACAAGTGTTCCTTCAATCCATTCATCTTGATTGGCGTGTTCTGAATCAGAGATCTTGTGGTGTATATAAAGGATGATTTATTCTTTAAACTCTTTTCACAAATAAAACAAGCGGGTGTGGAGCCAACGGAAGATGTTTGGAACTTTTATTTGCAATATATTATACGCACTCTCTCTCGGCCTCCCTAGAGTTGCGGATAGAAAGGACCCTAATTGGACTTTGATCCTGGCTGTTTCATGCACGACACGAAAATGAATCACATATACGAATTGTTCATACGCACAAGAGTATTCAAGGAAAAAATCCTAATGGGCACATATAAGGTAACTTGAATGGATGTAGGTACATCCATAAATTATGATATTTGTATGGTTTTGATACAAATGCCGATCCCCAACTTTATATATAACTCTTTGACGGTTAACGAGTCTTTGTAAGGTCTTGGGGAGGAATTCATTAACAAAGTTGTTGCGGGATATACAAAAAGATCATAAACTCGGAATAGGAATAAGGAGACTCATAATAATGGGTTATGGGAGACCAAAATATAATGAGCACAGGGTTTCCCTTGGCATCGAGTTTTTGAACGAGGAAAGGGAACCTTCCACAGTGATAGTAGATAATGAGATGATAGATGAGTAGAGGTATTTAAAACTTTCAACATCTAGCCTTATGAATTGATCGTGGATCTTGGTGGCTATGAAGGAAGCAAAGTCTGTGTTAATCAGGAGGTTATGAGGTAAAAATGGATTAAGCGAGCCAAGGTTATCTCATCCACATATTCTTTGGTGTTGAATCCCAAGACAAAAGATATTATATTTACAACGAGCCTTCCCAATGTATTGAAATAGTAAAAACCATAGGAGGAGATTTACTTTTGGTAGATGCTCGGGTAACATGAAATTCGACCACATACGGATTTAGGCACCAGGAAGTTAATTGCTGGTTTTCTCAGCTCAGTCCTTGTATACAATGGTGCTAATTCTTGGTACGGTTCAAAGTGTAACATGGCATTGATAGCTTGGGGAGTGATGGGAAACGAATACTTTGATCGGGAGCTATTACGGCCCTAGTGCGGGATCATGGATTTGAATGGCAATAATGGATGATTTACGAAATAAATGATAGAAGGGATGGAGATACCACAGGAGATTGGATTCCCATGACCCTATAAGATCTTGCCCCTTTGAGTATTCGTCTATGACGTGATAAATCAATGGGGACTTTCGTAATCGGTCTTTAATATGGAAATCTTCATCTATAAAAGGTAAATATTCCAATTCACGGTGAGGAGCATTGGTGGAGTGATATTTGAGTACAGGGACCTCCATTTTGGTTCTTGTGGATTCAAAATGGAGGTTTTTTGGTTTTTCCTCACGGAGCCGGGCGGGATTTCTAAAATGAAGGAAATTGGCACAATTTGTGGTTAAAGGCATTCACACAGGTTTAAAATCTGCGGGGAAGACTCGGTGATGATTTTTAATCACTATTTCGGCGAAAACAAAGAAACACGAGTTTTACTTGCGGTCGGAGCGGACAAGGATAAATACATAGCGCAGAAGAAAAGTGGTTCTTAACGAGGTAACGATTGATGGCGAGAATGTACTTGAACACGGGTGCGGCGAAATCTTGGAGTGAATCGATCGATTTCGGTAGAGTGCAGAAAATGCCGTCGCGGTATTTGTCGTTTTCAATAACGAAAATAACGAGAAAAACACGAAGAAATGGCTTTATTTACAAGTTAAAAGGGTTTTTTATTTTTTCGGAGTGACGTCATCGACGTACGGGCCGAAAGCCGTGGCGAAGGTCGGGCGGTAAGTGGTAAGCGGTAACCCCGCACCGCTTTTTAATGAGGGTGGTTTAAATCGAGAGGGCAGGGGTTACGAGGCGTTTGCCCGTGGATGGTGTTGTTCCCAATGCACCACCGTTCCGCTCGTTAAAGTTCTCACAAAGGATGAGTGGCAGGTTCACGTGGATCGTTGATGTTTGTGGAGGGTTGATTCGACGGGTAGGAAATGATGGGGAGATGGAGGATTAAAGCGTGGGCCGTCGGGTTTTAAAACCATTAAGTTTAATCTAATCACCCGGGAGATGTATGATAGGCGGAAAATAAGGTTATTAGTTAGTCTGATGACTAATTAATCCCGTATGTGTAAAGAAAGGGGTTGCGGCGGGGTTTGGTTAAGTGGAATGCCAGGTGGACAACCACGGTGGCACGAGCTTTTAAAGTTTTATTTAGAATTATAAAACTTTGGTTTTGTTCATATTTTGTGTTAAACATACATATCGCATGTTTAAAGTTTTTTATATATATGTTTTATTATATGACAAATCAATTAATACAATTAATTTACCATAGGGGCGAGGATTATTATATAAAGGTATAATTTAACCAAAGGGCTTATATAGTGGGTTTTCTTTTTGAATGCACGGGAAAATAATTACTTTGGTTAAACTATATAATAGAGGGTTTTTTGGGTTATTTATAAAAGGAGTTATATTCTTAGGATAGGGTATTTTACAAGGTTTAGTAAAATAGAGTTAAATGTAAAAATATACAACAAAAAGGACGGAAACTCAAAACATTTTGCACATCTAAGAAAGTAGAAGCTTTTGAAGTAAATTGCAATATCTTATATTTAACACTTAAACTTAGAACATCGAAGTTATGATGAGGGATTTTTATGGAGATTTTTTGCATGATGTTCCTAAGTAAAATGGGATTTTACTTAGGACGGTTAAAGATGGATGATTACAATGAAGGATTGTCTCATGTACTTAGGTGTTTTTGATCATTAGGGCGGGGTCCGGTCCCTCCGGAAGTCGAGGAAATGCCTTGAGCCCCTTTGATCTCCAAATACCTTAGTGCTTTGGGAAACAGTAGCTTTTGAGGGGAAAGTGATGAGGAAGTTAATGAGTTTGACTTTGCTTGTGTGATTTTCTAGGTATATTTCCACCTTTAGTACTTGTGATGAAAAGTAAAGGATCAAAAACATGTAGCAGCATAATTCATCAGATAACACTTTGCAGCACCATCTACCTACCCTATCTACTTAACACTACCATTTTCTCTTCTTTATTAGGGTGCATTTAGACTTGCAAACCCTTTTCAATCTTTTCTTTTTACATGATAACTCTATCTATTTCTACCCTTATTACATCCAAGGGCTCAGATTAAACCGTTGAGCACCTTTTATTCACTCTACCTATCTACTTATCTGCCAAGATTAAACTGTTTGGTCAGATATTTATTCTCTAATCTATAACATGAAATTGAAATATGAGTAAGCCAAGTTTAAACAGTTTGACTTATTCATGAATTGTGGCAAAGGTTTGACAAGCTGCACACAATTGATTTATTACAAAAATAAAATAGCAGTGGCATTTGGATTTGCACACTTTCCTTGGTCTATTTTTTGCTTGGGGTTCATTTCTTTCACTTTTTTGACCATTTTATTCTTTTTACCCTTTGATCTTTCTTTTAGGGTATACCCTCTTTACATTTTTTAACTTTTTTTGATTTTTTGGTTTTTTAAGAATATGGAACACCTTTGCTCAAGTAAGAAGGTTTGAACATATTCCATAATTCCATCAAGACAATCATGAAAGATGACACCTATTGGTATAGGAGTCTAACACTGGCTCCACTTGGGGATGGATTTTCCTTGTGGAAAGTCAAGAACAGCAGGTCAGATGCCTCAAAATGTTTTCAAACTGAAAGTATGAAATCTTCCTTCTTCTGGTAGCTTTATTTTACATATGATAGTGAAACTCTTGAAGCTTAGGGCCTTCACTTCGGGCTTCAACTTCCAGAATTCACCATCCAATCCAAACCGCATTAACAAAAATAAAACAAGAAAACAATATATTATGTACAAGTTAGAAACATTAAAACACTCTAGTAAATTGGATCAAAATAATGCTTGAGCATTCGACCATTGACTGGTCCTTCTTCAACTTCTGAATTGTCCAAGTCCTTCAAAAAGTAAGTGTTGTTTCCCTGCAAGGCATGAATGATATATGGCCCTTTCCACAAGAAATCAAACTTTCCATGTTTCCCTTTTTCTTCTCTTCTAGAATCCCATCTTAGGACCTTGTCTCCTAATTGAAAATCCTCTGCTTTAGTCCTTTTATCAAACATTTTCTTTAGCTTTTCCTGTAAGACTTGTGATCTTTGGTATACCTCTTCTCTGGTTTGCTGCAGGTGGATTGTTTGATTAATTCTTCTTTGAATGTCATTTGTCTCTACTTGAGCCTCCTGAAGTAATTTCATAACAAGAATTCCTAAAGATGAGGGGAATCTTGCTTCAATGCCATAAACTAACTCATATGGACTAGTCCCAATGGATTTCTTAGTTGTAAGTCTGTCTGCCCATAATGCATTGGTCAATTTCTTGTGCCAATTCTTTTTGTTTTCTTCTAATAATTTTTTGATGATATTGATAAGGCTTTTATTAGAAGATTCTGCTAGTCCATTACCCTGGGGGTAATAGGCTGTTGAATGTCCTAGAGTAATATGATATTTATGGCAGAAATTAATCATTTTCTTTGATTTAAATGCAGCAGCATTATCTGTTATAATCTTTTCCGGACAGCCAAATCTTGAGAGTATGTTTGTTTCTAAAAACCCTATGATCACAGAATCATTAGACTGTCTACATGGGATGGCTTCAATCCATTTAGTGAAATAGTCTGTAGCAGTTAAAATCCATCTATGTTGCCCCGAAGAAAGGGGATGAATTTCTCCAATAAAATATAACCCCCATTGTTGAAAAGGTCTTTCTGTGGAAATTGGTTTTAAAGGCAGAGGTGACAACTTTCTTTTACCCTCAAATATTTGACATTTATGACAAGTTGTTACAAATTTCTTAACATCAGAGAATAAAGTTGGCCAGTAAAAGCCAGCCCTTAAGATCTCGTCTGCAGTAGATTTCCAGTAGAGATGTCCTCCACAATCCCCTGCATGAAATTCATTAAGCACTTTATCAGCTTCATCTTTTAAGAGACAATTCAACAAGATTCCTTCATGATTTTTCCAAAATAAAGTGCCATCTAAAATACAATATTTCAAAGATGTCATTTTTAAAAATCTTCTTTTCGTTCTGGACAACCCTGGAGGAGCTTGCAGGTTTAATAAAACATGAATTATATCAGTATACCAGGGTGAATCTAAGAAAGCTTGACTGATCTGAGGAGTCGCCATCTCCTGCTCGTTATCCAGTTCATTGAGGTCTAAGGCTTGGCAATTGGTTTCTGTCATAAGTTGTGCTAAACCTTGGCCCTTTATAAGTTTTGTTGGCTTGATCTCAATATCATATTCCAAAATGGTAGCTATCCACTTACCTCGTTTACCTTCAATTCCATCTTGAGTCAAAATATCTTTAACTACTGCATTAGGCACATATGCTATCACATGAGAATATAATATGTAAACTCTGAAATCTTTGATTGCTTTTACCAATGCAAAAGCCTGTTTTTCCATAATATTGTATTTTAGAGATGCATCCCTCGGTGCTTTACTAAAAAATTCTATTGGCTTTTCACACCCTTGGTCATCTTTTTGAAGTAAAACAGCTGCAACAGTATGTTCAGAAGCAAATGAAAAAATAATAAAGTCTCTATCAAATTTAGGACTGGTCAGAACTTGTGTCCTTGTTAAAGCCATTTTAATTTCCTCGAATGATTGTTTGGCTTCTACAGTCCAGTCAATGCTTGAATCTTTCCTCAACATGTTAGTCAGTAATCTAAGTAACTCTGCTAAACTAGAAATAAATCTTCTCAAGAAATTAAATTTTCCTATGAATGCTTGCAACTCTTTTATGTTTCTGGGGTGGGGTATTTGCAAAATTGCTTGAATTCTTTCTGGATCAATCCTAATGCCATCTTTAGAAATAATGTGCCCTAAGAGCTTTCCTTCTTCCAAACCAAACAATGACTTCTTAGGGTTTAAAGAAATTCCATATCTTCTGCACTTGATGAATACTTGCCTTAGATGATCTAAATGTTCTTGATCTGTTTTAGAAAAGACAGTCAAATCATCTAAATAAATAACCAGAAAATCATGTATCTCTTTAGCAAAAGCAATATCCATTGCTCTTTGAAATGTAGCTCCTGCATTCTTGAGCCCAAATGGCATCTTGACATATTTAAACGTACCCCATGGTGTGGTAAATGCCGTTTTATCCTGATCATCAGGATGAACCAGAATCTGGTTGTACCCTGAAAATCCATCCAGTAGTGATATTCTCGAAGATCCTACTACCCTTTGCAGAATGTGGTACATTTTCGGCAGAGGATAGTTGTCTTTTAAAGAAACTTTATTCAAATTTCTTAAGTCGACACACAGTCTAATTTCTCCTGTCTTTTTTCTTGTTGGTACCAGGTGAGAAACCCATTCTGAAAATCTGATAGGAGCTATAATCCCTGCTTCAAACATTCTTTTGATTTCCTTTTCAATTGAGGGTAATAAAACAGGATTAATTCTCCTAAGATTTTGTTTAAAAGGTTTCTGGTCTGGTTTCAAAGGTATAGTATGTTGAATGATGGATGTATCATAAGATTTGAGGTCTTCATAACTCCAGGCAAAAACATCCTGAAATTCTTTTAATAGTTCAACATATTTAACCTTTTGATCTTTTGGGAGAGATTTGGACAACTTGACTGTTTTGGGATGTTCTGGTGTTCCTAAGTTGCATTCTTCCATATCAGCCTTAACAGGTTCCATTTTTGGTCTAAATGGAATATCATTTGAGTCAAACAGATCTTCCAAAGGAGTTAATCCTTTGGGTAATTGATTATCTTTTAAATTGATGATTTCTGTTTCATCTTCTATGATCTCATCAAATTCCATGTGTTTCAAATTTTGCATGTCTTTTTCAGTAAATGTGGTTGGATGCAGCATATGAATTGCATTTTCTCTCGAAATTTCTATTTTTTGTTCTTTTTCTTGATCAAATTCATCAATAGTTATGTCTTCATCTATATTACAGTTAGAAAACTCATCCTGAAGTGTCAAAAAATTATTGATTTGATTGTTATTCGAAAATACTTGCCAATTCAGAATATTGTCTGGTATTGTAGGCCTGTGCCTAATCTCAGCTGAAAACTGATGATTGGGGTCAAAAGGTAACTTGCATGTACTAGCAAACATTGCTAAACTATGGGCATGCAAATTTTGTTTCCTGGGAATCTTGGCAAGTTGAGCTTGTAGAAATGTGTTGAGAATTTCCACAACTGTCTCTCTGTATTGTTTCAGTCTCAAGTCTTTTGTTGAACATTCTCCATTAATCTGTTGAATAATTAGTTCGAAATCTCCTATGATTGATACCCTAATAGCTCCTAACTGCTTGGCATGTTTAAGCCCTAATAAAAGAGCTTCGTACTCTGCCATGTTGTTGGTGCATTTGAAATTCAACCTATAAGCATGACCCTCTGCATGATTATTTTCAACATTATGTAACCAAATCCCAGCTCCTGCCCCTAGTTTGTTTACAGAGCCATCAAATTCTAAATGCCATAGAATTTCATGTTCATAATCTTCATCAATTGTTTTAATGTGTTTCTTGACAGGAGCTAGTTGTTTAGTTTTTTCAGGTATTTCTTGATCATCTGGTGTTTCTTTGTTTCAGAGATTTCTTCAATTTTAACAGTGGTTTTGTTTATGATTTCCAATTCTGGAGCTTCTATTTCAGTAGGAAGATCTGACTCAGCATTGTATAAAATAAAAGAATCCATGTCAGAATGTACAGAGTAAACAGGGAAGTTTTCAGGCTTCTCATGACTACTCACTAAGTACTTCATCAAGGTTTCTCTATATAATCTTTTAGGCTGACCAAATACTGAAATAGTTGCATAAGACATGTCTAGTTGAATAGATCCTCCAAGTTTAGCACCCCAAGATCTAGACAATAACATACCATATTTAGGTGGAATATCAGCAACTACTATATCCATTAAAACAGACTTAGCAGGGTATTGGACCAAAGTGACACACATATCTTTAATCAAACCTAAACATTTTACCTGACTGGAATCAAATGAAAACAAATCTTTATACGGTCTGGTAATATCTAGATTCAATCTTTCCATTACTGCTTTTGGCATCAAGTTGTGAGATGCTCCAGAATCAAGCATTGCATTATGGAGTATCTTGTCATGAACATTCAGGCTTACATAAAATGGAGGAGTTCCTCCACTTTCTGGCTTGCCATTACCTCAGGGCCAAAAAGAAGTTTGGGTTGATCATCAAGAATGTTTACTGAATCATCCAATCCAGTAATGTTAATGTTTAGGGACTTGGAAATCTGACTCCTATAGACATCATGTTTAGCCAATTCTGATAAAGGAACATCTATCTTAAGTTTGCCTATTTCAGCCTCTAGATTGAAGGGTTTTTCTGATTGAGTTTTAGTGTTTTGCACAGTTGGGTTTTCTCTGTTTTTTGGGTCTTCAATGTTTTTCTCTTTTTCATGAATGAAGTTTTGTTTTGAAGATGTTTCAGGACTAACTTCTATTGTTTCTTCTACATTTCCTATATGAGGAGATGTACTGGATTGTTGTTTGTTGATTGGTTGGTTGTCAGAGACATCCTCAATTATTGGATTTGAAGAATTGGGAGTTATCCTAGACAAAATTTGTATTTGGGGACTGTTTTGTACAGGGGAAATTTTTTGTACAGGGGGAATGTTTTGTTTACCTTTGACATTTTGTTTTGTGGTTTTCTGTTTGCTATTCTCTGGTACATCTATCCGTCTACTTCTCAAGTTGTACTGTTTATGAACCTCGTAGATTGTTGTGTCATAGCCTTCTTTGAAATCAAAAGTCTCACCTGAATGAGTTTGGAATGTTTCCAGGATATGATTCTCTTGATCATCCTGGGATAGGAAGACTTCTGGTTCATTTTTGTCCTCATCTATATTGTTTATTTCTACATCTTCTGCAGGTTCTTCAGAGGTTGAACCTTCAACAAAGTTTTCTTGGAAAGGTGGCCTAATGTTTTGATCAGGGACATTCTTTCCAATATTTTGGTTCAGATTCCTCCTAAAGTTTGGGTTTCTTGCAACATTATGATTGTCAGTAGAAGACTTTCTTTCAATGGTTTCCACTCTGTCACCTAATCTTTCCATACCTTTAATGATTACATCCAGCTTCTTTTCAAAAGCTGAAGGTTCTTCATTCATAGGCATTCTTCTTTCTGCCCTAGCTCTGGCTCGTTTTTCTATCAGATTTGCTTCTACACTCACCACTATGCTTTGCATTTCCTCTAGTGTTTGTGGAGCTCTTTCCCTGAGGGAATAAGCTATATCGGATTCAAAACCATCTGGAAATTTAACCAACACGTTGTTGGGTGGGGGTCTTAGGTTTTGAGGAACTGCATTATAAGATTCATTGAATCTTATAATGTAATCTTGCACGGTTTCGTTTGGTCTTCTTCTTAATTTCTCAAATTCTGATAGGATCTGGAGAGGATCCTTCTTTTTCTCCCATCTGTTCAAGAATGCCCTATATAAGGCTTCTAGATCAGCAATACTGTTCGGGGTAAGAGCCCTAAACCAAGTTCTAACTTCTCCAGTAAGACTCTGTACGAAAATTCTCATACGGATATTATCAGTATCAATCTCATAAAACTCAAAGTAATCTGTCATCCTTTTGGTGTGTTGTTGAGCTGTGTAGGTACCCGATCCGTCAAAAGGTGTGATCTTACTTTGGTAGTCCTGAGGTAAAGCTGGAGGGTTGGCTGGTAACTGTAAAGGGGCATATCGATTGGCCATTGGAAGATAAAGTGGAGTGACAGGAGTCGATGGTCTAACAGGAGGAGATGGAGGTCTAACAGGAGGAGATGGAGGTCTAACAGGTGTTTGAAAAGTTTGAGGAAAAGTGACTGAGCTTGGAGATGCTTCAGTAATCACAGAAATGTTTGAGCTTTCTTCAAAGGTTTGCTCAGACTGAATGGAGTTATGAAATTCTCTGTCAAGATGATGTGAAACAAATCTGTATTGCAAATCCTCAAAGAACAAAGGATCTGGAACTAATCTAGATAATTCAGTCTCAGAAAAATTCACAAACAAAGATGTTTCAAATCGTGCATCAAAAGGAATGTCATCAATATAAATAATTTTCACAGGACAAGATGCAGATCTAGAAAGTGGTCTAGAACTTCCTGTACTTTCCTGACTTCCTCTTTCAGAACTTTCTTGACTTCCTTGTCTTCTAAGAATCCTAGGAATCAGATTAGGATTTTCAAATATTGGTGGTGGATTGGGGTCAGGGTTTGACCTAGTATGTCGAATCCTTTCTAAAGCCAGTTTTCTTAGACTATGTGTTTTTGGATTTTTGGATTTTAATTGAAAAATAAATACAACTTCTACAAATTCTTTAAGAAATAATGATATGTGATTAAGATTTTCTCAAAGATCTGTTAAACTAGAGAGTCTGATTGAAAATTTTTGAAACTAAGGTTCAATATATAAGCTAAATCAGAGATAGACTGAAGCAGCTTTTATTTACTTTTGCATTTGCAGAGCAAAAGCAATTTCAAAGGCTTTCTGGCTGATCTTCAGACTCTGTCTATAGCTTATAATTGAATAATAATAACAAATAAAAATGATTCAGTTCCCCAGTATGGTCGCCACTATGTTATCACTCAGGTTTTCCTAGAAGTCGTGTAAGAGGAAAGTATACCCGAGGTAACCACAAACCAACCTTTTAGATGCAGAATCTAGCCAATCTGCATCCAGAGAGGGCTCTCTCTTTATAATTTATCTTTGTTCTTAAAAGGTTTTAGGCTAGTTATAGATTCAAGAGTTTGTTTTGGAAAATGGTGGAATCCACAAACTAAGGGCAAGGTTGAGGGTTTTCAGTCCATTGGGCTATGGAGTCAAAGGATGGCTTTACTGGATTTCTATTCTACGCACAAGATGGCTTTACAGGGCAAGATAGCTAGACAGAGAACAATCCTTAGAATTTAAAGTGGATGGGATGATTTTGAAGGGATGAAAGGCAGCTAAGAATCTTTCACCATGTTCAAAGAAAGAAATGAGATGACTACAAACAAAGAGCAATGAAGAATTCTTTATTATAGTAATCAACAATGTTTAAATTAGCAAAGCAAGAGCATTTAAGAATTCATGCTTATAACCAATTTAGAAGAAAACATTAAGAACAATCACATCTGAAATCAGAGTACAATTAAGTAAATTCTGATTCAATCCTTTATGTAAATTATTCAGAAATGGACATAATGATATTATAAACTAATATAAAACTTTAGACAGAGGGTAGAAAGACTTATTGAACTGTAGTCCAACACATGAATCCTGCAAAAAGTCCTGTACTTCAAATCATCATCCAGTAAGCCACGAATAAATTTCTCCAAAATGCTTTTATTCCGAAAATCTCAATGTTACAACAGAGTAATAGAATCCACCCTCAATACTCTCTTTGAGGGTTTATTTATACACAAAATAATCTTAAACAATCTTACACTATCTTAGCCAATAACCTAGGCTGACTTAAAGCATTATTTACAAACAAACAAGAGACAAATGGTCTCGTGGATAGAATAATGTGTAACTGCCGATGTGTTGTTCCTTTCTTCGTGGACGTGCTGGAGGTAAGTGCTAAAATAGGGCTCTGTGCTGTCCCTTGCAGTATTTATTTGGCTTGTTGGGCACTCTTTATTTTCACGGATACTCTTTAACCTTTTCACCTGATACTCTTTAACCTTTTCACCTGATACTCTTTGATCTATTTTCCTGTTTTTACCATTTACTTGATAGTAAAGATAAAATCTCATCCTGAAAACAACTTTTACAGAATTTCCAACATTTCCTTCCACCATTGATCATCTGGTATCATAGTTCTTCTGAGCTTCCTTAAAGTTTCATCTGCTTCAATAAGTTTATAAAAGGTGGGCTCATTCGGAAATAGATATTTTATTTCATGTTCCAGATGAAATAAATTCCTCACTTTATCATAGATACTTTTCCCGGTTGGTAATGTTGATTCCGACGAGCTAGTAGAACAATCAGCTGTGTTTTTAGAATGAGCCTTTATTCTCTTCTCATAGGTGTCTAAGTCTACTATTTGATCCTCTGTGAGCATGGGACTTGGTAACCCACTATCCAGCAAAGCTTGAAATTTCTCTCTGAAAACGTTGATATCAACCAAAATGTCTGTACACTTTCTTTCTAAATTTTGCATGAAAGTCCTCTTGGTGAAAACTCTCTTTGCTTCCAAAACTGCGCCTGTTCTGTCATCAATTCCTAACAATGCAAGCTGTTGCTTTGTTCTGGAATTCAAAAATTGAATGAGCTGATTGGCCTGCTCAGGCCTGCCTCTTAATTCATTTCTGGTCCTGTTTATTTCTTCTTGGGCAATTTTAACCAGCTCATTTTGTTCAAAGATGGCTTGAATGGAGGGCCATATGACCTTTATTAACTCTATGATGTTACCCCAAAGAATGTCATTTATTTCCTTTAGAGGCTTTTCCAAAGAAAGATCCTTCTCCAAAGCCTCAACCAATTTTTCCAATCTTTTTATCTCTCTGGTGTTATCAGCAGCTGTCTTTTTAGATGTGTCATATTTTTCTTCCAATTTTGTTAATTGCAATTTTGTTTCTTGGAGTTCAGTGACCCTCAGTTGCAAACTCTCCATTTGTTTTATTAAGTCCTCGGAACTTAAGCCAGAAGTGTTCACCTGAGATGGCTGTATCTGCTGTCCTGCTGTTGTAGTACCTGTTGTTGAAGTCTGCTTGATAATTTCCTGTTCCTGCAATGCTTTTTCCAACTCCTTCTCTGTTTCATTAAGTCGCTCAGTCATATTCAGGAGCAACTCCATCATTTCTTCCTGTGAATTTCCTTTTATAACTTCCTGGGTCTGAGGGTGCCTCGAGGCTGGTAGTTTTAGCCGTTTTCTGAGTGCAGCTATATCATCCTCTTTCTTCTTTACCAATGCCTCAATACCTTTAATGTCTTTGGGATTGTGACCCAAACCAATGATTATCTCTTCTAGAGACTTTATTCTATTATCCTTGGCCTGTGAGGAGGCCTTCTTAATTTTCAATTGTGCAGTAGTGTTATTCAAAGAATCTTGCAACGTTAAAGCTGCCATGGCCTTGTTGGTGAGAGTAGAATAAACCATTTCCCCAGTCTGTCTATGTAGCTCTATCTGGTCCAGGGGATGGATATCCTTTGCTAAAACTTCAAAATTTGTTCTGATGTAATCTATTGCTGAAGTTGGCTTTGGCACCTTTGCTTTGAAGTGGCTCATCAGCATTTTACCTTGTGAAAGGTCAAACGCTGACATTAGCCTTTCTTGATTATGAGGAGCCATCTTCATATACTGATCATATACCTTCATTTTCAATGGATCATTCTTTGTTTTAATATTAATGAAGGTTCTTTTGATATCTCCAGTGTCTGTCTTCGGCGGTCTGAAAGAAGATACTTCAGTGCTTAATTGCTTTTGTATCCCTTTCTGGCTTATGTTTGTTTCACTTGTTGTGCCTGTTTGCTGACTATCTTCCCTACCATCATCAAATACTTCATCTATAATTTCTACATCTGGAGGTGGATCAGATTTGTGTTTTTTAGCTTGATAAACCTGGGAGGCTCCTTTTGAAGGTGTGGTATCTGGAGCTAGCCTCTTTTTCCCTATTTCCACATTCAGTGGAGTTTGCATCTCTGGAACTTGGATGTGTTTTGCCGGTGTGGGAGAAGCCTGAGATTGTTCCGGTGCTTTAGAACTCTGTGGTTTTTCAGCCATGACCAAAGTTTCAATAACCTGGATTACAGGTTCCTTTCCTTTACCCTTGGGTTCTGCTGCTACTGATGGACTGTCTTCCTGTAATGCTTGCTGTAGAGTGGTTGCTGAAGATGTGCCAATATAGGGTACCTTCATTTGACCACACGTTTCTAGGTCAAAGTTCTTCTCAACATCTTTCATAATCTTATTCATTCTGTCTGCTTCACTTTCTTCTTCAACAAGAGTTCCTTCAACCCATTCATCTTGATTTGCATACTTTTCTAGATCAGGAATCTTGTGGTGTATATAGGGAGATGATTTGTTTTTTAATCTCTTTTCACAAATAAAACCAAAGGGGTCATAAGGTACCCAACGGAAAGATGTCTGGAATTTTTTCTCTAATAGAAGTTCTGCTTCTCTCTCAGCCTCCCTAGAATTGCAGACGAAAGGACCTAATTGGCTTTTGATCCTTAACTGAGCTTTCTTCTTTACATTGCAGAAATGGATCACATCTGAATTGTTCATCTGCCTAAAGTATTCCAAGGCAAATATTCTCATTGGCACATATCTGGGTAACTTGAATGGATGTAATTCACATCCATAAATCCTGATGACTGTATGGTTTTGGTACAAGTACCAATCCCCAACTTTATAACTCTTTGACAATTGCAAGGTCTTTCTAATTTCAGTACTGAGTCTGGGGGGAGAAATTCCTGTTAACAGAGTTATAACAGGATGTACAAACCGATCAATGAATTCTGAATAGGAGTAGGGAGAATCAGAGGAAAAATGAATGATGGGGGACCAAAAAATGACAGACCTGGGATTACCCTTAGCATCAAGTTTCTGAACAGGGAAAGGGAACCTGTCTGACTGATAATAGATCATGAGATGATAGATAACTGAGGAGTACTTAAAAACTTTTTCAGTATCTAGCCTTAAGAATTGATCATGGATCTTGCTGGCTATGAAAGAAGCATAGTCATATTTGATCTCAGGAGGTTGCCCAGGAGTAAAAATGGATAGCAGAGCCAAGGTTATCTCATCTACATATTCACTGGTGTTAAATCCTAGGACAAAAGATATTATATTTACAATGAGCCTTCCCAATGTATTGAAATAGTAAAAACCATAGGGGGGAGACCCTTTTGGCTGATGCTCAGGTAGCATGAAATGCTGACACATGGATTTTAGCTTCTCTGGGGTTAATTGCCTCGTTTTCTCAATCAATCCTTCCATGGACAATGGTGCTAACTCTTGGTCTGGTTCAAAGTGCAACATGGCATTGATAGCCTGTGGAGTGATGGGAAACAGAACACTTTGATCAGGAGCTAATACTGCCCTCTGTGTGGGATCATAGATTGAATGACAGTAATGAATGATTTCTGGGAAAATAAGGACTGAAGGAATAAGATACCTTGGGAGATTGGATTCCCACAACCCTATAAGATCTTGCCCCTTTGAGTATTCGTCTCTGCAACGACAATAGCTCAATAGGGGACTTTCATCGAAATGCAGGTCTTTGATTTGGAAATCTTCATCTATCAGAGGTAAATAGTCTAATTCACGGTGAGGAGCATTCAATGGAGTGACATTAAGAGCTGCCGGGGCCTCCATTTTGGTTCTTGTTGATTCAAAATGGAGGTTTTTGGTTTTCTTCACGGGCCAGGCGGAATTCTTGAAATGAAGGAAATTGGAACAATTTACAGGTTCGGGGAGCAATTTCACAGGTTTTAAAATCTCCAGGGAGGACTCAGTGATGATTTTTAACCACTTTTTCAGCGAAAAAAACAAAGGAAACTGAGTTTTAATTGCAGTCGGGCGTAAAGGATAAATACTACTCCTCTAGAGAACCTGTTCTCACTGTAACTTTAATATGGATCGTTTCTTCAATACCAAGCGCAGTAGAATTTTGGGGCGAAATGATCAATTACAGTGAAAATTTGAAAATCGCAGCGGGAGCTCTGTCGTTTTCAGAATAATGAAAAGAACATGAAAAACACGAAAAATGCCTTTATTCACAAGTTAAAAGTATTTTTTATTTTTTCGAGGTGATGACGTCATCGACGTACGGGGTGACGTAAGCCGGCAGTAAGCGGTAAGCGGTAAGTGGTATTCCCGCACCGCTTTTGGTCGAGGATGGTTTTTATCGGAGGGGCAACGATTCCACAGGTTTCTCGCCACGTGGATGGTCTGACTATTCAAAACCACCCATCCCCCGCTGGTTAAAAAACTTACACGGGATGGGCAGCGGGATCAACGCTGGCCGTTGATCTGCGGGAGGCTGATCCAATGGCTGGGGTGATGGGGAGATAGGCGGAGGGTTCAAAGGTGGGCCCGTCGGGTTTTTAAAAGATTTTAACGCGTAATTTAATCACCCCGGGGGATTTTTAATAGGCGGAGAAGGTTGTTAATTAGTCCAGATGACTTAATTAATCCCGTATACAAAAGAAAGGGGTTGCGGCGGAATTGGCTTAAGTGGAATGCCACGTAGACGGACCACGGTGGCGTAGTGGTAAGCGTACGTAATACGGTGGCGTAAGCGTGATAGCGATAGCGGTAAGTATTCGCACTTTTGATAGAGATGGTTTTATCGGAGCGATCACTCCAAGTTTCTGTACCGTGGGTGGATTCGACCTTTAAAACCACCATCTGACGGTTAAAACTTACAAGGATGGCGACGGGATGTGATTTGATACGAGCTAATCCAATTTAATCACCAAAGTTTTTAATAGCGAAAGGTTTTTAATTGATCCGAATAACAATTAATCCGTATGCAAAAAAGAAAATTCTTGGCGGAATTGGCTTAAGTAGAATGCCACGTAGACGGACCACGGTGGCGCAAGGCTTTCTCGAAACTTTATTGATATTTTTTGGTATTTAAACATACGTATTGTATGTCTAAAGTTTGATTTTTCATATATATTTCATTTATATGGTAAATTAATCAATACAACTGATTCACCATAGGGGCGGGATTATAACATATTGATAATTTTAACCAAAGGGCATATAATGGGTTTTTATTTTAAATGCGCGGGGATATAAAATACTTTGGTTAAACTTTATAATAGGGGGGTTTTTGGGTTATTTATAAAAAGGGATTTATATATTTAGGATAGGGTATTTGACTAGGGATTTAGTAAATAAAGTTAAATGTTAATATGGCAGAGGACAAGGAAACTCAAAATATTTTTACATATCTAAGAAAGTGATCACTTGTGAAGTAAATTGCAACATTTTATCTCCAACACTTCTTAGAATAGCAAGTTTATCTTGAGGGATTTTTATGAAATTATGCATCAGTTTCCTAAGTAAAATGTGATTTTTCTTAGGAGAAAGTTAAAAATGGAAGATAACAATGATGAATTATCTCAAGTGCTTAGGTCTTTTTGATCATTAGGCCGAGGGTCCGGTCCCTCCAGAAGTCAAGGAAATGCCTTGAGCCCTTTTGATCTCCAAACACCTTAGTACTTTTGGGGGAAATTAGTAAAACCTTTAAGGGGGAAAATGATGAGGGAGGTTAATGAATTTGACTTTGCTTGCTGTGATTTTCCAGTGTATTTCCTGCTTTAGTACTTGTGATGAAAGTAAATGATTAACCAACATGTAGCAGCACCATTCATCGGATAACACTTTGCAGCACCATCTACCTACCCTATCTACTTAACACTACCATTTTCTCTTCTTTATTAGGGTGCATTTAGACTTGCAAACCCTTATCAATCTTTTCTTTTTACATGATAAATCTATCTATTTCTACCCTTATTACATCCAAGGGCTCAGATTAAACTATTGAGCACCTTTTATTCACTCTACCTAGCTACTTATCTGCCAAGATTAAACTGTTTGGCTAGATATTTATTCTCTAATCTATAACATGAAATTGAAATATGAGTAAGCCAAGTTTAAACAGTTTGAATTATTCATGAATTGTGGCAAAGGTTTGACAAGCTGCACACAATTGATTTATTACAACAGATGAAATAGCAGTGGCATTTGGATTTGCACACTTTCCTTGGTCTATTTTTTGCTTGGGGTTCATTTCTTTCACTTTTTTGACCATTTTATTCTTTTTACCCTTTGATCTTTCTTTTAGGGTATACCCTCTTTACATTTTTTAGCTTTTTTGATTTTTTTGGTTTTTTAAGAATATGGAACACCTTTGCTCAAGTAAGAAGGTTTGAACATATTCCACAATTCCATCAAGACAATCATGAAAGATGAAACCTATTGGTATAGGAGTCTAACATAGTCCATGAACCCATGTTGCTCGCAGTTTTCCCAAAAAACGTCGTTTCGGGCCTCAAAATGAATCCGGAAGTTTAGGACCCGAAAAAATGCTAAAAATAGTAAGTTGTGCTGAAACTGAAAAATTGAAAGAGACAATGGTGGGGCCCCAAGTGGAATAGGTGGATGGCCACCAATATCCACCTAGATCATGGGGAATCATAATACTCGAGGAAATTCATAACCTAATTTTCAATAGTAGCAATACCACTCCACACCATTACAACAAGTTTCAAGAGTTTTGAATGGGGAAAGGAATAAAAGAGGGCCTTTGAGGATTTAAATAAAAATATCAAAGATCACTCAAGCACCATTTTTAGTAGTATATAACTTAAATCATCCCTTAAAAGTGGAGATAGATGTGAGGAGGTATGCTATGGGAGTGGTATTGATGTAGGGGTGAAAGCATGTATGCTACCATTTTGAAGTATTTCATGGGGAAATTCTCAACTACCCTACCTATGGCAGGGAGCTCTATGCCTTGGTGCAAGTTGTGAAGAAGTGGAAACACTATTTGACGGAAAATGAGAGAGTAATCCAAAAAAATCACTAGCCACTATTATATCTATAAGCCCATAGTAAGCTACAATTAAACTGGGAATTACAAGTGGATGGGGTTTCTATAGAAGTTTAATTTTAAAGTAAAAATAAAAGGCTACAGATCTTGGAAATAAAATTAAGGCTCTGGAATATTTTTCATTCGAGATACTAGAAAAGGTGGGAGATAATGTCTATGGACTTAGTCTACCCACATACATGTGCATTTACTTAGTGGTGAATGTATAAAATCTAAAACTCTATGAGCCTTCCATGGTAGACAAGGAAGAGGAGCAGGTCCTCCCTTCTATAGAGGATTTGGTACCTGATGCCCAGGTATTATTAAAAGAGGATACAATTTTGCAAGATAGGTCGAGAACTACAAGCTTGAGACAACATGACCTTTGGAAGCTTGGGTTGAAAGGACAACCTCAAGGTAAATATAAATGGTACACTTGAGAGAAGGTGGAGGGAGAATTTACTCACCTCATTAAGTAGAATATTTCAGGGACCAAAATCCTCCCAAAATTGGGATGTGTGATCCAAATTGGATAATTATATTTGTTTTCATCCATCTTGATGTCTTTAGAGTGGAAACAAATGGAGAAATATGCTTACAGTAACAACTTTACAAGTAGGACCTATTTTGGAAAATTGGTATCTAAAACCTTTCAAAATTAGTTTGAGGCATCAGATGCAATTGTTTGGGGTAAAAATTCATAGATTAAGAACTAATAATTTTTGTAATACTATACACATATAGAAATTTCCAATGGCATAAGAATCACCACAATCAAGGTATGTATGTAAAATTTATTCCACTCAAAATTTAACTTTATTTTAACTGCCATAAATCAACATGATTCCATGTTAGCCCCCACTAATCATGTAAAAGGTTCTAGCCACATTATCATGATGATGAAGAATTTAGAAGAGTCAATATTGCAACTCTAGTTAAGAGTTGAAGGAGTCGAATATGACACTAGTAGGTTATCGTCTTATGTTATAAACACGCCACTAGGAGGGAAAGTGGTTCCATTATATTCATGTGAATTTTGTTCCACATATGAGAAGAGTAATCACAAGTGGATAGGGAGAGAGAAAATAGACATGATTAGTGCACTAAGTAGTCTCCACATTAAAGAAAATTTGAGGTAGAAAATGGGCCTAAAAAAAAATGTACAACCAAAATAAACTTTAGAAAAACAAATAGGATTCGAGATGATGATGTCAATCATGGGGGATGATTCACCATTTTTGGAGTAAAAAATTAAAAATGTTAAAAAAAAATAAAAAAAATAAAAACTATTTTTTAACTTGTATTTTCAGCTTATCTCCCTATTCTTTTACTCAAATTTTGAGCCGAAGAACCAATTGGATGCATAATTTAATTCCTCATCCAAGTAGTATCCATTTTTCATTCTTTTGATGGACCCTGCAACATAAGAAATGAGAAATACATGAAAAATGTGATTGCAATAAATTTTTTCATGTGTTTCCCATTTTTCGTGTACCAAGGTCCATTGAAAGTATGCAACATGGGTGATCCTTGGATGAGGAATTAAATTATACATCCAACAAGTTCTCCTGCTCAAAATTTGATTAAAATTATAGGGAGATATGTTGAAAATATGATTTGAAAAATTAGTATTTTATTTTTTCCCTCTAACATTTGATGATATAATCTAATCTTATTTTATTATTTCCACTATTAAATTATCATATTCCTTAGGAGGTCCATTTTAGACCTCAAAATTTCTCTAATGCATGGGTCGTAGGCCTTATTTATATCTAATTGCATGTATCTTCCTTTGAAAGAAAGAGAGCAAAGCAACATAACCTTCCAATTGGGTTTTCTCGGCTATATCTTATGTTAGTTTATAGCTTGTGAACTTTTATTTTTTTATTATATATTTACTGCATAATTACAATTTGTATGTATACAAAATAAATAGTTATTTACATATCCCAAAATATAAGGAGAAATAAACCCTTATAGTGTTGATTATGGATTTTAAGCATATTATCAGATCTATTGGGATAAACTTTCTAGTGAAATATACATAGATTATAGATTAGGTTCTCTCAACTAGGTGACATTCTCATGATTTTAATTTCTTTAAATTATTCAATTCTTGTAGATGTCTATTTAGATTTTGTTCACATAAGTTTACATCCATGATAATTATATTCATACATATATACTTTCCTAGCTCTAATTTACACAAAACCTACCTTTTAAGTATTAGTTATTAACATTAGCTAGGCCTTATCTTTTCATATTTAGTTTAATTTTTATATTTAGCACTAATTAAAATTTATATTAACTTAATATTCAATACCTTTCTAAGTTTTTCTCTTTAACTATCTATAACATTTCAACCTTTAAGGACTTATGAATTAACCAAAGCCACCGATTTCCTCATAGTACTGCATATGGTGTCAATAGACTTTCCAATTCTCTTTCATTTCAAGAACCTCATGTTCCAAGGGTGCCACAAGTCTCCATTCAAACACGTATGATTTCAGCCAAGTAAAGAAACATTGATGGGATGGAAAATAAATAGTCTCCTTGTTGCTCTTATTGACATTTTTCTGGTGACTAAGGATAAAGGCTCCCCTTAAATCATTCCCTCGAATAGTTACTTCTGAGTGACCATACCCATGGTCCAACCCTCACACCGTTGTGCAACTGAAAGGATTAGCACCCTCATAATTCATCCTAAGAAAAGATTAGAATGCTATTAGGTATTTCTAGTGATTTTTATCATACCCATCCAAATATATCTTATCTCCTTCACCTATAACCCTACTACCCATATGTGGGTCATTTAGTCAAAATTTATCAGTACCTTCAAAACTATGAGAAAGTCCATTAGTATATTCCATAAAAACATGCCCATTTGTCTATAATGATCAAATATCAAAACATAAACATATATTAGAGGAAATTTCAGCCTAAAAGTGGCATCCCAAGGAAAAATAATAAAATAAGAGTTATGAATTTTGTAAGGAAAAGAAGAAAACTACATTTTATTTATTTATTGTATTTTTGGTTTAGCTCCTTATATGTTTACTTCAATTTCAAGTTTAGACACTCATTGGATGCGGAATTAAATTCCATATCCAATGATTACCCATTATACATACTTCTGAGAAGACCCACATAGATACAAAAATTGAAGAAATATTAAAAATGTGTGTGTGTACTCAGTTAACTAGTTATCATTCTTGAAAAAGTTAGTAAGTAAAAAATGGCGAGAGAGACCCTATGTTAAATAAATATACAATATTAGAGTTAAATAAAAGTAAATGGAGTTAAAAATTAGTTAGAATTGATTTAATAAGCCTCACATCTAATATAAACCCATGAAAAATCCAAAAATATGACTAAAATTCTACATATATGGTAGGTGGGTGAGTAGATAAGGTGGTTACATAGGTTATCTGTAGAAATTAGAGAGGAAACTCATATTGGACATTGGGGATAAATAATTGTGTTATAATGGAGAGGAAATAACCATGCCATATCCTCGTTAGTTCCTATTCACTACCACTTGCAATGCTAAGTGTCATCCCCTGCTAAAAATATACTTACTAAAAATAGAGGATTCTAAAAATAGGCGATGCTTCGAAATGATTGGAATGGTATAGTAGTGGATGGTCATATGTGCCACTAATGATGTATGGAAGATGGTAAAATGATGGCCTAAGTAACATCCTCATGAGGCCCTAATGAAATATTTAATTCTTACATGAAATAATGCAAGATATAATGGGTTTGAGTATTTTTATTGAAACCTTGTATATTATATTTTAAATAAGATTTAATAATGAAATGGGTCTAAAGTATTCAAAATATTCTAGGGAACCTTTTTAGGTATCGTGATTAAAAATGTGGAATTAACAAGCTTAAAACACCATTCGAGATTTCATAAAGTATTTAATAGGCAACATGACATGCTATACTATTAAATCAAAGAATATATACTATAGTTGTATTTCCCACCTAATATTTTTATCCTTATGAAACAAATCCATTAGTGCCTCTCTAATTCCTTGGCTATGTCATGCATCATCTTTTAATTGTGTTCATGATTAAAAAACCTTAGGAAATATGCATGATGTTTTACTATTTCTTCCATATCGAATCATGGAGGTTCCTTGAAAGAATTTCTGAAGTGGTTGGTAACTATGTTTACTACATCCCTAAACTTTGACATCATTTCCATCACATTTTTTTATTCCTCCATATTGAATTTTAATTATTCCTCATCTATGATTAATTTAGAATAATCTAATGCTTTTATCATCATAAAAAAGCCAAACTTCTCCACTCTTTTTCCTTCATGTGGATGCATCGTAATATAATAATTTTGTTTTATTATTTTCCAAGTTCTTAAGAGATAATAGGCCTTCCTTAAAATGACACTTAAATTGAGCCTGCAAAATGTTAGGTCCCTATATTACTAGGATAGTCCCTTATTGTTGTTAGTGTAACCCCCTTATTGTTATTATTGTACCCTTGTAACCCCCATATTGTTATTATTGTTCCCTTAAATTATTATTGTTAGGTTGGCTAGGATTACATTGTGGCCCCACTAGGATTACATTGTGGCCCCATGGACTCCTATATATAGAAGGGAGGTTTTGTAATTTGAATCATCCAAAAAAATTTCATTCATGTAATGTATTGGAGATTGCCCCCTTAAAGTGGCTTATTTCTAAGGTGTTGATATCTCTTTTCCTCTCTTTTTTGAGCTAGTTTCACAACATTTGGAATCAAAGCTTTGAGATTCTAGGGTTTCGTTGCTCCAAATAGGTCATCATGGAATTTTAGCTATAACTTGTTTTCTATGAAGTTTCAGAATCTGAAATTTTTAGAGTGCGAATCCAAAATCCTCAGGAACATCTTCGCACAATTTCAGAGCTTGGTTCACAATATTTTTGGAGATATGATCTGTGAAAGTTAGGTCATTTTTCAGGCTCCTGAATTTAACCTAAACATGTCATCGTGGTAGTTTCGTAATAAAAAATTTTCTACGAAGGTTTAGAAGCTGAAATTTTTAGAGTGCAAATCTGCAATTCTAAGGAACATCTTCACAAACTTTTAGACATTGGTTCGCAATATTTTCGGAGATATGATCTATGGCAGTTAGGGCTTTTTGAGGCTTATGAATTTCATCTCAAAGAGGTGATCATGGGAAAATATTCATAGCTCTCTCTCTGAGAATTGGATTGGAATGCTGTAAAAAGTGGCCATAATTACACGGACTGCAGTTTTTGGTCTATCAATTTCATAGCCAAAGGAGGAAACAATGACACGTGGCAAGTCATACAATTTTGCTCTACTGAACTAGTCCAAAATTGGGTCATTGTGGGATATTGGACATAAATTTGTCTTGAAGAATCCAAATTAGATTAGACCTATGGAATTTGAAAGAAGCTTCAAAGGGCTACTACAAGGCTGAATTTAAGATATTGAGGATCCACAATTATAGGGATAATTAAATTTCAATATCAAGCTCCTCAAAATCAAGTAAAAGGTGTGTATTTTGTTTTTCAAATTACATAAGTCTTGTTTGAATAATCAAGATGAATTGATTCGAAGGGCATATTGTAGAATAGATATTAGTATTGGATTCTAAAAGGGCCCCTAAAAATAATTCAACACCCATTAAGCCTTTAGATGTTGGAAATCTTGTCATTGATGGAAAAGGAGAAGACATGAGCAACACCTGGACTATCATTCAAAGGAGCAAAGAAGCAGAAGTAGTAGATTTTCAGACAGGAGTAGAATAGGACAACCAGAGTTTTTTTTTTCAAGCCTACAGCCAATTTGTAAAACAAAGCCATTGACATGAATATCTGGCCAGGACTAAGAGGGCTTTTGTAATTGATTTCATTTGTATGTATTGATGAGGAATTTGTTTCTAAATTCTGTGTGAAGTATTCCGTATGAGTAATATTTGAGTTCTATGAGAAAGTGGGAAACTCTGTGTTAAAGGCTGAAATAGTGACTCTGTGTGAAATAGGGAATTGATATAAATTTGAGAAAGATCGATCACTGAAGGATCGATCATATTGAGGAAGTTAATTCAGCCATTGGTTATATCTACTTTGGTTGTATTAATGGTCCATTGAGGGTGTAGTTCCTAATTGGGGGAAAGCATCGATGTTAATTAATGTTGATTTCATGTTGAATGCAATAGAGATTTGTGTATACTGGAGAGGATGCACAGATCAGTAGTGTGAATATCAACACAATGAAATGGGGAACTAAACTTGGGTTTCAATTCAAGTTTGGCATTGGGTGCATCAACTTTGGAAGGATCGATGAATGGGTTCGATGGATAGACAACATCGTGGATGAAGATAAGTAAGCAACGATGGCAAAATTGAAATTGCGTTCATATGGAACCGAGAGCATAAAACTGTGGGTCAATGGAACCATGGTGAAGAAATAACAAGCAAGAGTGAGGCAGATTTTATATATAATAAAGGCACTGAGGAATTGGGCGAAAACCTGAGTTAAAAAGGAACCAGAAGCGTTGAGAAATAAGGGCAGTTTCATGGGTCAAAACCAGTAGTCTCATATTCCTTGAGAATGGTAAGCGGAATCTAAATAAAAATGCGATAGTGGTTAGCGTCCAACACGTGGCATAGGCAATATTTTAAAACTGCTTATTTCGCAAAATATTTGCGTATTAAACCTCAGTGAAGAAAAAAATGTGATTTGTGTTCGATCATTGAGGCAAGGGACCCAAGGGCAATCATATAGCAAATTTGCAGGTTTTTTGACTCCATGTATGGCTAGCGTTCTTATCATTGGTGAGTGTTTATTAATTATTTCCTGTGGGCCCGAAACTTCAATGCTATTAACATTTGATGGTGAATATGATGGCTAAAGGCCCATTATAAGGTTTCATAACATTAAATTGATATGTGTTAAAATATCATGTTTGATGTGAACCATGAGTTAAGAATATGGTGGGACCATATGATGAACAATAGAAGCAGCTTTGAATCCAAAACCAGCGGTATTGCACTGCAATCAAATGGTAAGTAGTTTTGTGAAAAAAACACGATAGTGCCCATTGATCGACACGTGGCCCAGGTGGTATTCCAAATCCACCTATTTCACATAATTTTTAAGTTTTAAAGCATTGGGGTGAAACAGATGTGATATTTGTCCGATCTACCACAGTTAAGATCTAACAGTGTTTGCATAGCGCGATGTATCGAGATTAGCAAGGTACGACACCTTGTGGGCCAGAGGTTATTATTTTAAGTTCGGGGTTTAATATATGTTATGAGGTTCAATTATATGGTAATTTGTGAACCGAAATCACATGGGTTAATCAAAGTTAAAGTTGGTGAGAGTGCAATGGAATGCAATGATTGTCGGATTATGGTCTATGGAATGTGATAAGCTATCAGCCGTCCGATGAAATGGATGGATGGGTTGGTCGAATATGCTGTGGGACCAAAATTAATGTGCGGTGGTTTATGTTTTAACCAAGATTGAACTTTGAAATGAATGAAATAAAATGATAAGTGGGCCTGAAAGGTTAATTTCTGTGTTAAAAAGGTCTATTATTATATCGCTGAGAGAGGGTTTAAACTTTTCTTAAAGCGTAATTATATAACATTCCCTAAAGTTTTAATACTGCCTCTGAAAGGGTTATTTAACATAGTTTTATTGAAGTGTTGAGCTCCGAAATTAATCCTGAAGTTTTGAAAATTGGTTAAAAGGCTTCAATTATTCATTTTCGACAGTTAAACGTGATAAGTTCTGAAGGGTTTAACAAGATCATTTCATATGGTAAGTCTGCAAAGTAGATTTTGGCCATGGTTGGAACCATGAAGGTTGAAGAAAGCTTCCGCATTGATAAAGCTGCCAGATTTAGAACATAATTTGGGAAATGCATTCTACATGCATAGAAAGCACGAGAGTATGCACAATTGTGACACTACAGCAGCAGAAAATACAAACATACAGTGAGCCAAGAACTGAAAGGGTTGAATGAGATATATCTGTTACAAATGTAAATGTAAATGTTTTAATTAATGTTATATTGTTTGTGATGCAAAGGCAAGTCTCCGTGGGCAAATAAATACCCCACTATAATATTGAAATATATACATATTGTTATATTTTTCCAAATGTGCTAAGCAAGAAAATGAGAAGGTGGAAGGCAAAGAGTCATACCTATTAACTTCAAATTACCTGTGGAATACAAAAATTCATAAGGAAATCTCTATAAATGATGTCACATAGATATGCATAAAGAGGCTAGAGAATGGAGAAATGAGGCAGAGAGAGTAAGAAGAAGGAGGAGTAGATATGCAAGCTGTGAAGGTTCAGAGATGATATAAGGCAGATATGAAGACTGGTGGACAACAGTGAAGAAGTAACAAAACAGAGCTGATATCCAGGTAAATCAACATGTTTTTATTTATTTATGAAAGAGTGAGGAAGTGGGTGCTTCCATATAAAGTTGTAGCTTGATAGATGTCAGTTATAGCTGGTTGAGGTAGGAGACTCCTGTAGGTTGTAGCCTGCAGAAAATAGATGGGAGTTGGAGCTTCCTTGCAAGTTTTAGCTTGCAAAATTGAGGTTGTAGCCTTCTGTAGGTAGGAGCCTATAGAAAATTAGGGGCGAGAGGGAGTTGGAGCTTGCCTTTGCATCACAACAATAATAAGATGTGGTTTTCTCCCTTTTGGGTTTCCACTTATATCTGTTGTCTATATGCATGATGATTATGTGTTGATACTCTGTATTTATTCTGCTTAATACATGCAGCTCACTTATTAAGATTGATGTTCCATTGTATATTAAGTTGATCACAAAATGAGGATGTGAATGAGTATAAAAGAAAGTTTAATAAGAACATGATTGCATTAAATTGATTCACCCCCCCCCCCCCCTCTCAGTTTAACCAAGGGTTCAACAATTGGTATTAGAGCCAGGTTCCTTCTGTATCAGTTTAAAAACTGGAAGGATATCCTAGGTCCCCGGGATGGCTAGTCTAGAAGGATGCTCAACTAATACAACCCCTTTGTTCTCCGGTACAAATTATGCCTTCTGGAAAATAATAATGAGGACGTACATAATGTCTCTAGGAATAGGAGTTTGGGCTGCTGTGGAATTGGGATATGCCCCAAAGGAGTCTGACTCAGAGAAAGATGCCAAACTAGATTTTGTAGCTAATGCAAAAGCCATGAATGCTCTCTTAAGTGGACTGTGTGAGGTAGAATTTATCAAAGTAATGCACAACAATATTGCCAAAGAAATATGGGATACATTAGAAAGAATCCATGAGGTAGAAAAAAAGGTGAAGATAGCCAAACTACAAGTCTATATAGCTCAGTTTGAAAATAAAAAAATGACTAATGATGAAGACATTTCCAGCTTCTTCTTAAGGGTTGCAGAAATTGTGAATAACATGAAAGCTCTAGGAGAAACCATAAAAGAATGTGTAATTGTTCAAAATATTCTAAGATCTTTACCATCCAGCTTTAACCCCAAGGTTTCTGCCATAGAAGAAACAACTGATTGGGAAACTATGACCATGAACCAATTACTTGAAAACCTAATGGCCTATGAGATGAAACTGCCACAGAGGAAGTCAAATGTGAGGGAGTCAGCCTTTAAGACAGAAAATAACAAAGAAGAAAAAATATATATATGTTATTTCTCTAATGAATAAGAGGCCAAATTTGTCAAAAAATTGGATAGAGGCTCAGGCAAATATAAAGGTAAACTTCCATTTAAATTCTTTAATTTTGGAAGAGTTTGGCACTATGCTTCTAAGTGTCGTCATAAGAAAACAAAGAATCACACTCAAGAAACAGAGCAAACCAAAACAAATAACTGGCAGAAAAGGAAGAGATTCAATAGAAAATCATTTTATGCTCAGCAAGAAAGAAGTGCATCTGAAAGCTTAGATGAATCCTCCAATGAAGAGGGAACCTCTGAATTTGTATTGATGGCCAAGGAAGAGCTTGAAGGATTCCTTCTAGAAGATGAGGAAGAAGGTGAAGTTGATCTTGAGGGGAGTAAGAAGTGCCCTGGAGGAAATAGACAGACTTAAACTAAAGTGCAGAAAACATAAAGAAATTCTCCTCAAATATGTAAGAGAAGAACAAAATTCAGAAGACCTCATTCAGTTGAAAGTAGAGCTTGAAGAAGACAAGAAGGTAGAAGACACTGTACTCAAGCAAATTTAGGATAAAATTCAGAAGCAAGAGAAATTGGAAGAAGAAGTAGTATGCTTAAGAAGGAAATTAGAAAACTCCCAAAGGAAATTGTCAATGAACTCTTCTCAAATGACAAGCTCTAAACAATTGAATAAAATTCTAAATGCTCAAAGATATCCCTTGATAAATACTGGGATAGGCTACAAAGGAGAAACAAGTAAGTCCAAGGAAGAATATTATAGAAATATCATTTTTGTAAAAGCCGTTAAGGACAATGAAGCAGCCCAGAAGGTTCCTACAGAAGTAGAAGCCTGGAATGAAGTAAACAAAAACAAGAAGGAACCTCAAATGAAAAAGAACGAAATAAATAAACATTCAATTGAAAAAGGCTCATATACTCCTGAATATATCAAATTTGGAAGCTATCAAAGGAGATTATTCCCCCGTATGAAAAATGTCACTTGTTATGCTTGCCACAAATTGGGACATATTGCTGCATACTGTCATAAAAGGAGAATCGATTCCAACCAGCAAAGGATGCAAAAAGTGAAAATACTACCTGACGCAAACAAATGGAGAAGACAACCCTTCATTAGGTACGCTAATTGTTTTTATGGGTATTGTTTTTACTGGAAGGAGTTCAACTATAAAGGCAAGGAGTATAGAACGAATGGAAAAATACTGATGTATGGAAACTCAAGGAGATGGATAAACAATGGAGAATTCACTTTTGTACATAATTCATTCAAAAATATAATAAAATGCTTTGAATGCCATCAAATTGGGCCCAAGTGTCACAAATGTCCTCTCAGAGAATGTGGTCCATCCTCTCAGGAAAGGTACCAAACAGAAGGATGCATGTAGTGGAAAAAGAAGTAGAATAAGTGTGACCTAGCTCTAATAGCTCAATATCAGAAAAACCAATGGTATTTGGATAGTGGATGCTCAAAGAATATGATTGGAGATTGAACCAAGTTTGTAACCTTTGATGAAAAGAAATCTGGGAATGTAACATTTTGGCAATGATAAAGTAGGGAAAATCAAAGGAAAAGGCTCAGTCATTCTGGATAATGGAAGAGGAAAGGCCCAAGTTGTACTATTTTTGGATGGACTAAAATAAAATATGCTAAGTGTCAGTCAAATGTGTGATAAAGGCTGTGAAGTCATTTTTAGAGCCCAAGATTGTGAAGTAAGATCAAGCACCACCGAAAATTCCTTGATCAAAGGTGTTTGAACATAAACTAATGTCTATATAGTGAAAGAAGAGGACGAAGCATGTCACTTAAGAAAACTTAATAAATCATGGTTATGGCATAGAATATTGGGACACCTAAAATTTGACCACATAATAAGTCTGAGCAAGAAGAATGCAGTCAGAGATATTCCAGTCATAAAGAAGCCTTCAAATACCATATGTAAATCTTGCCAACTAGGCAAGCAGACCTGCACATCTTTCAAGACCAAAGAGAAACTATCTACAAGTAGACCTCTTCATCTTGTTCACATGGACCTGTGTGGACCTTCAAGAACTAAAGCACCAAGTGGAGAATCTTATTTCATGTTGATAATAGATGACTTTACCCGATTGACGTGGGTAGCATTTCTCAAATATAAATTTGAATCACTTGAGAAATTCAAAATATTCAAGGCATTGGCAGAAAATCAAATAGGATGCAAGCTAGAGTGCATCAGATTAGACAGAGGAGGTGAATTCACAGACTATGATTTTGTGGACCTATGCAATGAACATGGGATAAAACAACATTTTACAATTGTTGGTAAACCTCAACAGAATGAAGTGGTAGAGAGACAAAACAGTTCAATACAACATATTGCCAAAGCAATTATGCAAGAAAGTAACATTCCCCAAACCTTCTGGGTAGAAGAATTACACACAGCTGTTCACATTCTTAACAAAGCTCATTTAAGACCAAACTGTGACAAGACTCCTTATGAATTATGGCATGGTAAACCAGCATCAATCAAGCACTTTAGAGTCTTTGGAAGAAATTGTTTCATAAAAAATAATGATGAAAAACTGGGGAAGTTTGATGCAAGAGCTAATGAAGTAATATTTTTAGGATATGCATCCAAGAGTAAGGGTTACAGTTGCTACAAAAAAACACTACAAAAAATTGTGGAAAGCATTGATGTAAGATTTGATGAAGATCTACCAAACAGAACAAGAAGTACAAGATGCAGCAATCCTCCCGAAGATCATAAAGAAGAGAACCAAGATAATGATGAATTGAGCAAGACAACATAAGATACTGAATTAAACTCAAAAGGTCCCTCAAGACACACTCAAAAGAATCATCCAGAAGATCAAATCATTGGGGACAAGAGTGTGGGAGTCCAGACAAGAAGACAACTTGCTGAACAGACAGAAGAAGCATACCTAGCCATGCTATCTAAAATAGAGTGAAAGAAGTTAGAAGAAGCCAGCAAAGACAAAAAATGGGTAAATGCTATGAATGATGAACTGGACCAAATTGAGAAGAACAATACCTGGGAATTAATTCCAAGACCCACTGGGAAAAATGGCATTGGCACAAAATGGATATTCAAGAATAAGATGAATGAACAAGGGCAGGTAATCAGAAATAAAGCCAGACTTGTATGCAAGGGATATTCACAGATTGAAGGTCTTGATTATGATGAAACCTTTTCCCCTATAGCCATAATGGAAGCAATCGGAATGTTTTTTGCCTTTGCATGTTATCATGATTTCAAGGTATATCAAATGGATGTGAAGTCTTCCTTCCTGAATTTGAGATCTAGAGGAAGAAGTCTACATGGAAAAACTTGAAGGATTCTCATTAACAGATAAACATGACTATGTGTGCAGATTAAAGAAAGCCTTATATGGTCTGAAACAAGCTCCTCATGCATGGTATTCAAGGCTGGACATATACTTGCAAAAACAAAGTTTTAAGAAAGGAGGAGTAGACAACAATTTGTACATAAAGGCTAATGAAATGAAATCCTAATTGTAGTAGTATATGTAGATGACATGATGTTTGGTAGCAATAAAGAAAAGTTAACAAAAGAATTTGCTGAAGAAATGAAATCAGAATTTGAGATGTCTATGATAGGAGAGCTCACCTTATATTTAGGACTTCAAATTCAACAAAAGAACACAAGAATATTCATCTCACAAGAAAAATACTTAAGAGAGATGTTGAAAAGGTTCCAAATGGATGACTGCAAACCTGTGTCAAATCCCACGATCACTGGATGCAAACTATGTGCTAATGATGGATCTGCAGATATAGACCAAAGACTGTATAGATCCATGATAGGAACTCTACTATATCTAACTACCTCTAGACCAGACATTATGTTAGTAGTATGACTTGTGACAAGATATCAAGAAACACCAAAACAAAATCACTTACTAGCAATCAAGAGAATATTTAGATATCTACAAGGAATTACACATTATGGGCTATGGTATCCAAAAAGCAAAAGATTCACTTTGACAACATATACAGATGCAGATTGGGCCAACTGCATGGATGATAGGAATTGCACAAGTGGAGGTGCATTTTATTTGGGAAAAAGTCTGGTGGCATGGCTAAGAAAGAAGAAAACTTCTATCCCTCTATCTACAACAGAAGCGGAATACATAGCAGCAGCAGCATGTTGCACACAAGTAATGTGGATGAAACAAACTCTCCAAGACATGAAGGTAAGCATGGATGATCCCATTTCAATCAAATGTGACAATACAAGTGCAATAGGTATATCAAAAAATCCTGTATTTCATTCGAAAACAAAGCACATCCCAATTAGGTACCATTTCCTCAGAGAACAAGTAACACAGAAAGTAGTGAAGTTGGAATATGTATAAAAAAAAGAACAAACAACAGACATATTCACAAAACCTCTTGCTAAAGAGCCATTTGAATATCTAAGAGAAAAAATAGGGGTAGTTTCTGCATATGTTACTCTCTGACATGAAAATAAACCATCGTTCCAGGGGGATATCAGAAAAGAAAGCATCATTCCAGGGGGAGAGCAATCAATAAATTGTCACAAAAGAGCTAGAGCAATGGAGCAGTGCATGGAACTGGTCCTCAAGATCAAATTATTATGAAAAGATAGAAACCACACTGGGAAAAGTACAACCCTTTGCCATTGATGTCAAAGGGGGAGGAAAAGCAAGCAAAATAAGAAAGGGTCTTCTAAACGGCAAGCAGAGGAAGTCCTGGAGGAAGCATTGGATTATTGCCATCAACGCCAAAGGGGGAGATTGTTGAAAATATTATCATTGATGGCAAAGCAGAATACATGTGAAACAACTGGAATATCATTCAAAGGAGAAAAGAAGCAGAAGTAGCAGATCTGCAGACAGGAGTAGAATATGATAACCAAAGTTTTGTTTGTCAAGCCTACGACCAATTTGTAAAACAGGGCCATTGACATGAATATCTAGCCAGGACTAAGAAGGCTTTTGTAATTTATTTCATTTATATGTATTGATGAGGAATTTGTTTATAAATTCTGTGTGAAGTATTCCGTATGATTAATATTTGAGTTCTATGAGCGAGTGGGAAACTCTATGTTAAAGGTTGAAATAGTGACTCTGTGTGAAATAGGGAATTGATATAAATTTGAGAAAGATCGTTCACTGAAGGATCGATCATATTGAGGAAGTTAATTCAGCCGTTGGTTATATCGACTTTGGTTGTATTAATGGTCCATTGAGGGTGTAGTTCCTAATTGGGGGAAAGGATCGATGTTAATTAATGTTGATTTCATGTTGAATGTAATAGAGATTTGTGTATACTGGAGAGGGCACATAGATCAACATTGTGAATATCAACACAGTGAAATGGGGAACTAAAATTGGGTTTCAATTCAAGTTTGGCATTGGGCGCATCAACTTTGGAAGGATCGATGAATGGGTTCGATGGATAAACAACAGCATGGATGAAGATAAGTAAGCAACGAAGGCAGAATTGAAATTGTGTTCATATGGAACCGTGAGCATGAAACTGTGGGTCAATGGAACCGTGGTGAAGAAAGAACAAGCAAGATCGAGGTGGAGTTTATATATAATAAAGGAACTGAAGAATTGAGCGAAAGCCCAACTTAAAAAGGAACTGGAAGCGTTGAGCAATAAGGGTGGTTTCCAGGGTCAAAACCAGAAGTCTCACATTCCTTGAGAATGGTAAGAAAAATCTGAAAAAAAAAATGCAATAGTGGTCAACGTCCAACACGTGGCATAGGCAGTATTTTAAAACTGCTTATTTCAAAAAATATTTGTGTGTTAAAGCTCAGTGAAGAAAAAAATGCAATTTGCGTTCGATCATTGAGGCAAGGGATCCAAGAGCAAATATATAGCAAAGTTGCGGGTTTTTTAACTCCATGTATGGCTAGCATTCTTATCATTGGTGAGTGTTTAGTAATTATTTGTTGTGGGCCCAAAAATTCAGTGCTATTAACATTCAATGGTGAATACGATGGCCAAAGTCTCATTATAAAGTTTCATAACATTAAATTGATATGTGTTAAAATATCATGTTTGATGTGAACCGTGAGTTAAGAATATGGTGGGACCATACGGTGAATAGTAGAAGTGGATTTGAATCCAAAACTAGCGGTATCGCACTACAATCAAATGGTAAGTAGTTTTGTGAAAAAAAACGTGATAATGCCCATTGATCGACACGTGGCCCAGGTGGTATTCAAAATCCACCTATTTCACATAATTTTTAAGTGTTAAAGTGTTGGGGTGAAATGGATGCGATATTCGTCCGATCTACCACAATTAAGATCTAATGGTGTTCGCATAGCGCGATGTATTGAGATTAGCAAGGTACGACACCCTGTGGGCCCGAGTTTATTATTTGAAGTTCGGGGTTTAATATATGTTATGAGGTTCAGTTATATGGTAAGTTGTGAACCGAAATCACATGGGTTAATCAAATTTATAGTTGGTGAGAGTGCAATGGAATGCGATGACCATTGGATTATCGTCTATGGAATGTGATAAGCTATTAGCCATCCGATGAAATGGATAGATGGGTTGGTCGAATATGCCGTGGGACCAACATTAATGTGCGGTGGTTTATGTTTTAACCAAGATCAAACTTTGAAACGAATGAAATAAAATGATAATTGGGCTTGAAAGGTTAATTACTATGTCAAAAAGGTTTATTATTATATCGCCGAGAGAGGGTTTAAACTTTGCTTAAAGCGTAATTATATAACATTCCCTAAAGTTTTAATACTATCTACGAAAGGGTTATTTAATAGAGTTTTATCAAAGTGTTGAGCTCCGACCTTAATCCCGAAGTTTTGAACATTGGTTAAAAGGATTCAATTATTCATTTTCGACAGTTAAATGTGATAAGTTCCGAAGGGTTTAACAAGATCATTTCATATGGTAAGTCTACAAAGTAGATTTTGGCTATGGTTGGAACCATGAAGGTTGAAGAAAGCTTCCGCATTGATAAAGTTGCCAGATTTAGAACATAATTTGGGAAATTCATTCTACATGCATAGAAAGCAGGAGAGTATGCAGAACTATTACACTACAACAGCAGAAAAGACAAACATACAGTGAGCCAAGAACTGAAAGGGTTGAATGAGATATATCTGTTGCAAATGTAGATGTAAATGTTTTAATTAATTTTATATTGCTTGTGAGGCAAAGAAATACCCCACTGTAATATTGAAATGTATACATATTGTTATATTTTTCCGAATGTGCTAGGCAAGAAAACGAGAAGGTGGAAGGCAAAGAGTCATACCTATTCACTTCGAATTCCCTGTGGAATACAAACAGTCATAAGGTAATATCTATAAATGATGTCACATAGATATGCATAAAGAGGCTAGAGAATGGAGAAATGAGGAAGAGAGGGTAAGAAGAAGGAGGAGCAGATAGAGAAGCTGTGAGGGTTCAGAGATGAGATAAGTTAGATATGAAGACTGGTGGAAAACAGTGAAGAAGGAATAGAATAGAGCTGATATCCAGGTAAATCAACATGTTTTTTTTTATGAAAGAGCGAGGAAGTGGGTGCTTCCATATCAAGTTGTAGCTTGATAGATGTCAGTTGTAGCTAGCTGAGGTAGGAGCCTCCTATAGGTCGTAGCCTGCAGAAAATAGATGGGATTTGGAGCTTCCTTGCAAGTTGTAGCTTGCAGAATTGAGGTTGTAGCATCCTATAGGTAGGACCCTACAGAAAATCAGTGGTGAGAGGGAGTTGGAGCTTGCCTTTGCATCACAACAATAATAAGATGTGGTTTTCTCCCTTATGGGTTTCCACTTATATCTGTTGTCTATATGCATGATGATTATGTGTTGATACTCTGTATTTATTCTACTTAATACATGCTGCTCACTTATTAAGATTGATGTTCCATTGTATATTAAGTTGATCACAAAATGAGGATGTGAATGAGTATAAAAGAAAGTTTAATAATAATATGACTGCATTAAACTGATTCACCCCCCCATCTCATTTTAACCAAGGGTTCAACATTAGAAAGCTCTACTATGACTCATGAAGACGAAGAATGGAAACATGACATATAAAAATTACAAGAGCAAGTGCAACAAATTTCGCTCTCGCAAAGAGCAAAAAAAAATGACATGGAAGTTTTGAAGAAAGGCGTGGAAACTAAGATGGATGGTTTGAAGAAAGGCGTGGAATCTAAGATGGACAGTTTGAAGAATGACATGGAATCTAAGATAGATGGCATGGAAGTTGGCATGGAATCTAAGATGGATGAAATGGAAGCTAAGATCGATGAGAAAATGGAAAACATGAAGAATGATCTAAAATCAGACATGGAAGGTTTGACAAACTTGATACAAGAAATGTTTCCTAAGGGTGAAAAGATAGTAGAGGAAACTCATGATGAGAACAAAATAAATGTTAATCGTGATTTCATAAAATCTAATGTTAGCGGAAAGAACCACCATATTCCAAAAATGGATATGAGGAAGTTTGATGGAAAGGATCCTATAACATGGATACTACAGATGGAGCAATATTTTGATCTCCATAATGTGCAAAACACACAAAAGGTACACATTGCAACTTTACATTTAGGAAAAAATAAATTTGTATGGTATCGATGGCTTTGATCTTGTAAAAAAATTGTCACTTGGTCAATTTTTATTGAGGAAATGATATCACATTATGAGGATACAAAGAGCAACACCTTCTTTATCCAATTGATAAATCTCAAACAAAAGGGTTTAATGGGGGAGCACATTGAGGACTTCCAAAAATTGAATATAAGGGTAACTGATATTCCAAAGGAACACAGGATTGATCTCTTCATAGGTACTTTAAAGGATGACATCCAACATGAAGTTCACATTTTGGAACCTGATTCATTGGAGAAGGCATTCAGGTTGGCAAGAAAAATTGAATGTAAAATTATGGCAACAAGAAAGCCTACCACTCACTTCTATAAAGAGGGAAGTGTTGCTACTCCTAGATTTCCACAACCTACAAGGTTGACACCAAAACAATGGTAAGAGAAAAGAGAAAAAGGGCTTTGCTACAGTTGTGATAGAAAATACACTAAAGGTCATAAGTGTGCTGAGAAGAAATTATTTTACATAGATTGTGAAGAGGAAGAAGAAAATGAACAAGAAGAGGATATACACTAGGAACCAACCCAAGAAGAGGAAGAAATGAGTCCGAACATATCATGTAATGCATTGGCAGGAATTACCACTCCTCAAACTCTCAAGATAGAAGGACATATCAAGAAGAAAAAGGTAATAGTGTTGATTGATTCAGGTAGCACCCATAATTTTATTCATTGTAAGGTAGCCAAGGAATTAAATTGTTTCCTATACCCGGCACCAGAATGTCAAGTGATGGTTGCAAATGGAGGAACTATAAATTTCTCTGGAAAATGCCATAATATCAAGCTAACCATGGGGGAATATGTATTGAATAGTCCAATTCTTTCGATTCCTATGGGAGGTGCTGATGTTGTACTAGGAGTACAATGGTTACAATCTTTGGGGACGGTAGCTTTTAATTTTCAAGAACTTTTCTTGAAATTTTTTTCATAAGGAAAGGAAGTCAAATTACGGGGTATTGTAGGGAAACTGAGAAAGATAATAAGCTCTAATGTCATGACAAAGCTTATAAAGAAAGAGGAACGAGGCATAATTGCACAATTATGCTCACTAGAAGTTCCAACATCAAAATCATCTATTTATTTAGATCTCCAAAAAGTCTTGGATAATCATTCCAAGGTTTTTGAAACTCCAAAAGGACTCCCACCTATTCGTGATCATGATCACGCTATTCATTTAATTCCAAGAAGTGTTCCTCCAAACATCAGGCCTTATAGATATCCTTAAGTCCAAAAGAGCGAAATTGAACGTATGATTGCAGAAATGTTAGAGACAGGTATAATTAAACCTAGTCAAAGTTCTTTCTCTATTCCTGTAGTATTGGTACACAAGAAAGATGGATCATGGCGCATGTGTCTGGATTATAGGGAGCTCAATAATCTCACCATTAAAGATGAATTTCCCATTCCTGTGATTGATGAATTATTGGATGAATTACATGGAGAAATTTATTTTACCAAATTGGATCTTCATTCAGGGTATCATCAAATTAGAATGAAGACTGAAGATATTCCAAAAACAACATTTCGAACTCATGAGGGTCATTATGAAGTTTTGGTCATGCCTTTTGGCCTTACCAATGCACCTTCTACATTTCAAGGGTTAATGAATTCCATTTTCAAACCCTTCCTTAGAAAATTTGTGCTAGTATTTTTTGATGATATACTAATCTATAGTAGGTCATGGAAGGATCATGTTCAAGATGTTGACAGGGTGCTCAAACTATTGCAGGAGAAACAATTATATGAAAAAACATCCAAATGTTTCTTTGTAGTACAAGAGGTGGAATATCTGAGTCATATTGTTTCTCATGAGTGTGTTAAGGTAGACCCTAACAAAATTAAAGCCATTAAGGAATGGAAAGTCTCCACAACCATAAATCAATTGCGAGGATTTCTCGAGTTAACAGGGTATTATCGAAAGTTTGTTAAGAATTATGGGAGAATAGCAGCACCTCTAACAACATTATTGAAGAAAGATGCATTTTCATGGACTCCTAAAGCTACTAAGGCCTTTGAACATATTAAAGAGGCAATGTGCCTAGCACCAGTCTTAGCTATGCCAGACTTCAGAAAAACCTTTATTGTGGAATGTGATGCCTCGGGAAATAGAATTGGTGTTGTTTTAATGCAAGAAGGAAGACCCATTTCTTTTGAAAGTCATCCAATCAAAGGAAAGTATTTACGAAAACCTATATATGAGAAGGAAATGTTAGCAATACTGCATGCACTAAAGAAATGGAGAACTTACCTAATGGGAAGACACTTCAAGGTAAAAATTGATCATGATAGTCTTAAACATTTTTTGGAACAAAGACTATCTTCAAAAGAGCATCAAAAATGGGTCACAAAGATGTTGGGTTATGAATTTGAAATAATATACAAAAAATGGAAGCTAAATGTTGTTGCATATGCACTCTCAAGAAAGAATGAAGAGGTGGAAGCATTTCTTTGTGCCATTTCTACCATCCAACCAGATTGGATAACCGAAGCAAGAGATGAATATAAGAAGGACGAAGAAGTGTGGACACTCATTCAAAATTTGCAACAAGATCATAGTACATATGATACATTTAGTTGGAAAAATGATTCCTTATGGTACAAAGATTGCTTATATCTTTGTAAGAATTCCCAACTAAAACAAAAGATTCTTTTGGAATTGCACACTTCTCCTTTAGGAGGACACTCAAGATTTTTAAAAAATTACCAAAGGGTGAAGAAATAATTTTTTTGGGATGGCCTTAAATCTGATATTCAAAAGTTTCTGGTGGAATGTTTGGTTTGTCAGCAGAATAAAGTTGAGACAATTAAGACCTCGGGTCTTCTACAACCTTTATCTATTCCAAGTCAACGTTGGGAGGATATTTCAATGGCTTTTATCATAGGTTTACCTAAGTCCGAAGGAAAGAGTGTCATCATGGTGGTAGTTGATAGACTAACCAAGTATGCACACTTTTGTGCATTACCTCATCCATTTAAATCAAGTACAGTTGCTACTACATTTATGGACACAATTCAAAAGCTACATGGAAACCCAAGGGTTATTGTGAGCAACAAAGATACCATTTTTACTGGAAATTTTTGGACGGAGTTATTGTCTTGTTTGGGTACTCAATTAGCTCATAGATCATCTTATCATCCTTAATCCGATGGTCAAACTGAGATAGTAAATAAATTTTTGGAAGGATATCTTCGTTGTTTTGTATCTGATAAACACACACAATGGGTTAAGTGGTTACCTCTAGCTAAATGGTGGTATAACACTTCCTTCCATACTGCAACAAAAATGACCCCATTTATGGCATTTTATGGATATCATCCACCATCCATCACATCATCTTTAAGAGAAAATTTGAAGGTTCAAGTAGTGGAAGATCACATCGAGCATCAACAAGAAGTTCTCCAACTCTTAAAGGATAACCTGAATTTGGCACAAAATCGAATGAAACAACAGGCAGATCAACATCGCAGCGAGAGAAGTTTTGATGTAGGAGATCGGGTATTTTTACGGCTACAACCATATAAACAAATGTCCCTCAAGCAAGCTAAGAAGGATAATAAATTATCGCCAAAGTACTATGGTCCTTACAAGGTGTTGCAAAAGATTGGTACTATGGCATACAAATTGGAGCTTCTTGCTTCTTCACAAGTGCATCCAGTTTTCCATGTTTCATGCTTAAAGAAGGTTATAGGTGAAAATATTCCAGTTCAAACAATATTTCCAGAACTTGATGAGGAAGGAAAAATCATATTGGAACCTGAAGCGGTCACAGAAACAAGAACTCGATAGCTATGAAATCGATCAATTTCAGAGTATCTCATCAAGTGGAAGAACTTACCCACTGAAGATTCTACATGGGAGGATGAGAATTTTATACAGAAGCACCCAGAGCTACTCAAGCATTGAGAACAACACTTTTTTGAAGGAGAGGGGCATGTTAGGTCCCTATATTACTAGTATAGTCCCTTATTGTTGTTAGTGTAACCCCCTTATTGTTATTATTGTACCCTTGTAACCCCCATATTATTATTATTGTGCCCTTAAATTATTATTGTTAGGTCGGCTAGGATTACATTGTGGCCCCATGGAATCCTATATATAGAAGGGAGGTTTTGTAATTTGAATCATCCAAGAATTTTTCATTCATGTAATGTATTGGAGGTTGCCCCCTCTATGTGGCTTATTTCTAAGGCTTTGATATCTCTTTTCTTCTCTTTTTGGAGCTGGTTTCACAACACAAAATATTATTATTTCCTCTTTTGTTAAAGAAAGATACAATTGTGTACCATTATGTTTTCTCTTGGCATAATCAATGGTTACATTTTAAATTTTTGTAAAGTTTTCCTTATATCAAAACACAATATAATCCTCATTGTTTTGATTAACAAGCATCTAATATGCTTGGACCATCTAAAAGACAAAAAAATATTGTTTATACATTCCATAATCACCTCATTAAATATGTAATTGTTGAGCACTCCCATAACATGAAACTATTTATAAATTCCCACTAGTTATCTTGCATCACTAGAAAACCAATGAAATTAAAAAACAACATAATAATATTAATAGAGAAGATGGTTACAAACCCAACTCATTGAATCTCTCTTTTATTTTAATTGTATCCATCATTAACTCCGAACCGCACATGAAATGAAACATTTATCCTAATTCTTTTATTACTTTAGATTCTAATATTTAAATGATTTCTCCACTTTTTTTTCTTCTCTTTTCATTATCATATTTATGTTTCACACACTTCATCTTTTCTAATAGATTTCTTTATTTTCTTTCTTTTAATACTTTTTTTTTTATTATTCTCTCATTTTAATTGGCCTTGCATCTCTTTTTCTTTAAACCCTATCCCTTTTCATTTTATTTTTAATTATTATTTATGTCATATATATAGAAATTTAAGATAGTTAGTTAATTTAAGATTTTATATACTAAATGGAGAAGAATCGAATATATATATATATATATATTCCTCTCTATTTAGTATATAAAATCTTACAATTCTATCTCTCATGTGTAACGTATTTTTATTTATTTTTACACTATATCTCTTAATTAAGGTTACTAGTTACACATCACTTAAATAATTTTACTTTTTACTTTTATTTATATACTTAGTACAAAGGGTATTTATGTGTTGTGGTTGCCATATTATTTAATTTATATTAATATAGTGCTCATATTCGCATCTCATGCCTTGCTTGCCCACCTTAGTGTTGTCGGGAGCACGCACTATATAGTTTGAGTCTCATTACAGGGGTTCAGCTTGATATATTGTATTTTTTATATGATTATACATATGCCCTGCCCGCTTCGGAGTTCCCAGCGTTGTTTTAATATTGGAGTCTCTATTGTATCCCTAACATTATTGCAGTGGTGGATAAGTGCCTCATTAATCCTTTACTTTGTATTCAAGTCCCTTCTGCACTTCACAAGTTACAAGGCTATGGTATTAATATTGGTATTTATGATAATTTTATCGACTATTACTTATAAACCCTCGAAATTTATCTCATATGTACAACATTATTTCTTTTCAGGATTAACTCCACCTTGGGATTAGCTATATGTCCTGGAATCAACACTTCAGACAAATTAGTGTTTGAATATACGGTGGTAATTAAGGCATATTCGTAATGGGAGTGACTGCCTCCCTTCCTTGGTTACGCTCCATCTCAGCTGGACCTTTCGCTCCATGAGAGTGAGCTCTGAACCGAAGAATCCATTTATAGCTTTTCCCGCCTACAGAGATCTGACCAGGTACTTTGAATTAATGGAAATAGCCGAGTATCGAGTTTTAAACTTTCCCATGTGATTCTCTAACCCACATTCGAGTTCCTAGAAATAACATTCGTTGGGTTTCGAGTGGTTTTGTAGGTCAGATATTCTTAATGGTGTTGTGGCATGAGCCTTCTAAAGTTTCATTCCTCTTGGATAATTTTTCTTTCGGTCTGAACCCTTCTTACTAGGTAACGTTGATTCGGGGATAATATGCATTCTTATTCTCATTTTCAAGATAGCGTTAATTATTCATTAATTTTTCCAGATGTTGGTTGGTCTTGACTATCTCCATTTATGATTTTGGTGCAGTCGACTCCCCTAACTTCAACTACAATGTGGGTTGTTCAAAGTATTATTTAGAGGAACTACAGCGAGAGGGGAAGACCTTACCTCAACTCCGGGTTAATATACAGTTTGCATCAAGTACCTCATATTCTATTATGAGTTATTATTATCAATTAATACAGTTTATAGTTTTCATAGTATTAAAAATCAGAACTCGTGACCAGATTGGTGGACCTAATGAACCAGTAATCAGATTGGAATCGGTCTAACCGGTACTGGTCAGGTCTAAAGGAACCGGCGTTTAAAAAAATACATTAAATAATTATTTTTTATTAAAAAAAAACTATTTTTAAGATTTGCAATCATTATTCCAAGCCAATAGAGACAAAATATGCAAAAATTGCTCATTTATATACCATGTAAAGGTGAATATATCAAAATGGCACCGAGTGCAATACATATTACATATCATCGAAAAAATACATAAGCAATGAGACTCCAAATGACCCATAAAGTCCAAAAACAATTCTACAAGCTATGAGAATTGAGGCCATTGGCCTACATAGTACAGTCTGCTACAAATCTACATATATGATATTACTAAATTCTAATTAATGATCAACATTATCACTTGAAACTTCTCATCATGATCAAAGTTCAAACTTAATAGCTTGAACTTGAGTCTCCAAACTCTTGACTGCCAAACTTTGCAACTGCTCCAATAACAAACTTCTCTATTGGTTTAGTGACTTGAGTCTCAAACTTCTAAAGGTATTGTGCCCTAATATGCCCTATTACTTCATTTGGTGCTCCATGTGGTTTTACATGGCCTCCTATCCCAGCCAAGTGTTGCTTGAACCTGTAAATACCCCCTCCTGCAATAGATTTTTGGCAATATTTGCAAATCATTTTTCCATCAATCATATCACAATGAGCCCATGCAATATCCTTGCATTTTGGAGGCATGATCACTACTACTTAGCTCAAGCGACAAGCCTCAAACTCTATGTTGTTCCACAACTCCAACAAAAACTCAACACTCTTCAAGCTCTCAATAAAACTCACAAAATATCCAAATGAGATGTTGTGAGACAAATGAGAGGCTGCCCCTACTTATAAAGGATTGGAGAGAGTGTTTTTGGAGGGAAACAACCCTCCTCTTCACTCCAAAACAACCCTAAAACGGCAAAAATACATTGCGTGGGTCCCTTTTGCGGCCTTGGCAGCTGACCAGCCGGCTAAGGACTGAACTGACTGGTCACCACCGGTTTGACCGAGAAAATGGGCGAAAAAATAGTGAAAATCAGGTTTTTGGACCAGTTTTGACCGGCAAGGGGTCTAACCGGCTGGTTTGACCCGACCTGTTTTTAATACTATGATAGTTTCATATATGTAATTATTCCACTAAATCTTAAATTCCTTCTTGTGTCAAGCAAGGTTGCAATGGTTCAACCACCCTTATATTTATAAGTAGTTGCAAAAATTTAAACCATGTTATCTTTCATATTCCTTCAGTTATTACTTTGGTGCATTCAATTCATCTAATATAACCTCTACTTCTGCAATTTTATCAGGTTAGGTTTTAATTCCTATAGTATGGATTTAGTGTCAATTGGCTTGATTTTGTTTTTGTCCTACGACCCTTCGAGGTGCTGATAATCCTATTTTTTTTATATATACCACTCTAGGTATTAGAAGAGCCAAAATTTGAGATATGGAGTAGGGTTTTATAAATGAACATTAATGGGTCTTTCTGTTTAAATGCTTATAATAGTTACACAAATAGTTTTGATTACAACTTCTCGACCTTGACTTTCCAATGATGCTTAAATTGTTTTTCTTGGAAGTTTTGTATTTACAATATATTTAACTTAATTTAAAAGGGTTTTCTTGAGCTATTCACCGCATATATTCTTATTATGGAATACCTTTGTTTTTGTTTCATTGTATAAAATGAGCTAGTTAGTTTCCTTACGACCATTAGCTTCCAATGTTGAGAGTTCATGAGAAATGTATATACATAAAATGATTTGTTTGCTTCTTTTTGTTTTCAAGCATAAGTGGCTTATTGTTTAGCCATAGCATAATTGTTTACATTGTCTTCAATAAATGTTTACTCGATGAAAATATTGTTTACAGTGCATATGGTATTGGAAATAGATATTTATTGAACTTTGCATTGTTTATTTTAAACCTAATACCTTCCTTTATCTTGAATCCGAAAGAAAGGGTTTTTGGACTTGTCCATTATGTTTTTACATTCTTTAACTATTAAGGAAAAAGGATCTTAGCCTAGTCATAATAAATTTCTTGTATCGATATTATACACTTGCAACAAGGGCTTATTTCTTTTAACCAAAGACTATTCATATTTATATTGTACACACAACCATAATATTTTTACTTTGATAGACTTGTAGGATGGTGGGACCTCTCTTTGGGACCCGACATATACCTTCCAGTCCTAAGTAGTTGAGAATTTCGGGATTTTTCCAGGTAGATGGATAGACCTTGTTCTGTCCAACAAAACCTGCAACTAACTTGAATCCATTCATAATATCATTTCTTTATTTATCATATCATATTACCAGTATTAGATTCGAAAATTTGCACAATATGACAGGAAATAAATACACACAGGAAAATTGTTCCAAAACACATTTCACTTATATATTTTCCAATGTCCAAGTTTGGAACGAAAATCACAAGGGAAAAAATAATGCTCCACCCAACCAATCAGAGCTAGTATCCCCTACCAGAACTCCCCCTGAGCTAGTTTCACTTCTAGAGTAATTTTCATCGATAGAGACCACACCAGCTCCACCTAAGACTTCTCTGGCTACACCAGGTCAAACCTAGGGTTTCAATAAATAGACAAGGTTCAATTTGGAATCCCTCTGGCCAAACAACTCAAGAATTAACTTTTTGGCAATGTCCTGCCTCCCTCAACAACGTCCTATATGAGGGTAGCAAGCTTATAGTTTTTCTTTCCTCTCTTGGCCCCCCTGCAACCAAGCTCCAAATTCACAAGGTTTCCTCCATATTCTGTCAATCTCACCCTCTTGGCTCCCTTTTCCCCAATTGAGATAATTTATGTCTAGGGAGAGGAATAACTATCTTCCAACTGTCTAGTAAGTGAAACTGTCATTTAGCATCTTTTCCCACCACAATTTTCATGGATTGATCCAGACTTATGTAGGAACACAATAAAATACAAAAATACACATAAATGTAGAGATGCAATAGAAATAAGATTTCATTTCATTAATATCTCATAACTGAAATATGCTTATAGACAGAATGGAAATAAACTAGCTAGGGAACTGGTAGTGTAATGTTCCAAAATTTTCATTAAGTTAATTCGAACATTAATTTTGCTTTCCTTTCAATAAAAAGAATAAAATGGGTAAGGGGGCCCATGAAGAAGCATAATAAACACTCCTAATGTGCAAAGGGGTCACTTAAGTGGCTTATTTGTCATCTCCTAGTGTGAAAAGGGGGAAATACAAGAAGACTAAGACGAGTTTGACCAAGTCAAACAGCGCTGCTTAAGGAGGAGTAGCTTGCATGAGAAGACAATGCAGTTTTGATAGGAGGAATATTATTGGATGAGAGAAACCCTAATGGGTGGGGTCCATGGTAAGGGAGCCTCCTCTTGGCATAAAAGAAGGAAGGAGAGCCAATGTTCATTATGTTTAAGATTTCGATTTTTCTCTTCTCTCTCCAGTTGTTCAACTGGGATAGCTTGTGCTGCTTAGCACAAGGGATATTCCTGTTTAGAAGTTTCCTCTCCTTCATTGGGAAGCTTTGGAGGACCTGATCTTCATTGTTCTCACATCTAGGCTTGAGGCCAAGGTAACCATATTTAGCTACAGTGTTTTCTAGCTTGGTAGAAATGTTGAGTTGATGGGGGTTGCAGTGAGGATTCATTATCACCCACTTCCAGAGCTACTTTTGCAAAGGAGGAGCTCATTCTTTCCCTGGGAGATCAGTGAGGAAGATCCCGAAGCTTCATTGCAGATTTTTGCTTTGGTCCATATGTTTCATCTCATCCCCAGCACTGTCTCTTCCTCATATTGCGTTATTTTCTGAGGGCATTTGCAGGAGGGGTTCACACTGTGGATCAGAGGGTGTAATCTTCAGTGAAGGGAGAAACCTTTCACTGTGAAGATCATTGGAGGAGGTTCTTCATCATTTGCAGCATTTCCATCCTTCTCCTTTTTTTATTGTTATAGAGTTGTTGCTGCTATCCAACAACTCCGACATTATTCCATTTAGTGTATTTTGACCAATCCCTTGGAGGATTGTTGTAGTATTGTTTTCTGGGGTTGAGATCTTGCTCCCACACTTTATTTGAGCTTGTTATTGCTATATCATTGTATATATATCAGTTTGCAATCATTTTTCACTATAGACTGTGCAGTCATAGCTTGTTGCTGGGTTGTGTAGCTGTGCACTTTCTCTTTTGCATGTACATTTTTCTTGTCGCTGATTTGGCCTAGCTTGAGAGGTCTTTCCTCAAGTTCTTGTATATCTATTTGCAGCTGCATATAATATATTGTCTATGCTCTCTTCTTGCACCATATGTATTGATATTTCCTGCTACTATTTGTTGGAGTTCATGTATTTTTGTAGCTCTCCCTTTTGAGCATTGTTTCAGATACACAGGATTGGAGGATCCGAATAACCCTCCTAGGTTTATTTCTTTGAGCTAACATTCTGGAGGAGTAATGTATGAAGGGTAAAAAAAGGGTTATAAGTCCCCTTCTTGCTTATTCTTGCATTGGATCCCTTATACAACATCCCCTTGGACCAATTTGCAGAAATTTTTGAAAAGGGATATTACAGTGGTATCAGAGCTTCGAACTTGGCCCAGCTTGTGGAAGTTCGAATTGCAGAGACAAAAGAGATCAAGATGATGCATAGGATGAGATTACTCTCATTAGTTTTTAGATCTAGCAAAGACCTCTCCAGGGAGGTAGAGAATACTGAAAAATGAGAAGAGGAAGGACCATGCAGTTCCTACTCTCACCAAGGAGGAAAAATGAAGCATGAAAAACACTTGGAATTCAAGATTCTAAGTGAGTATCTTGCTGAGTACCGAGCAAACCCTAGAGCCTTCCAAGAGACTCCATCTTTTCCACAATGTATTCAATAGAAAGAAGAGAGAAGACCCCACAACTATGGGATGATGAGAGGCAATAGATTTATATTGTCCACATTTGATGGATCACTCACATATGCAACAGAGGTTTGGGTGAAGAAGCTAGAGGCTTTATTCCTGCTACATCCTGTAGTAGACAGAGAGGCTATAGAAGTTGCAGCGCTACACCTTGAGGGTGAAGCAAAGACTTGGTGGTTCAGCCATGGGAGTCATGCAAGGGTCTCTACTCTTGTTGATTTTTCTCAAATATCGATCAGTAGATTTGGTCAAAAGAGGGAGGAGCCCTCACCACCAGTAGAAGAGGCACATACCAGCGCTGTCATAGTGATGGAGAAGCAACCTTCATCTCCGGTATTTGAGGTAGTCAGCACCATTGAGGGAGAAACTCTTGTAGCAACACAAGGTTCTTCCAAATCTCTCCAAGGTATGCCTAAGTTTTTATTTCTCATGGAGGATTGTATATCATTGCATGCTGATTGTCTAGAGCAGAAAAGTTTTCAGTGCGCTGTGCCATCATCCTTATACATCATTGATGTGTTGTGTACCACCATTGAGGTTGGGGATTAGAAACTTTATCATGGAAGAGATTGCATTTTAATGTCCCATGAAATGCAAAGGCCAAAATCTGTTTTGGGAAGCTGGTAGACCTCATTGGAGGGATGCCAAGATGCAGGATGAAGGAAGACATCCACAAGGAGTTGAGTGGATGTGGATGGAAGGCAAGAGGATGGTGAGCCTTTTTCAAGTTTATGACACAGGGCAAAAAGAGGCAATGCTGCGTTGGCTACTCTTGAGAGAGTTTGGCCAGCATAGGACCAATCCTTTTTCATGGGGTATGGAGAAGGAGGAGGACTGCCAGGATACCTACACCATGGGGAAAAGAGGAGCATGGGTGAATTATGATGGAATGGCATTATTCTTACCACTCAATATGCCACCTCCACATATTTGTTATGGTGGGAGTATGGAGGAGCAGCAAACATTATTGTTTCTCAGATTATATTCAGATGTTGCAGGAGCAGGAGGAGGCACTAGCATAGTGCAAAGGGGTTGCTCCTTGGCCTTAGGTGCCCAAGCTGTACCTTCTTTATGGGAGGGAATCTATATGTGCAGCAACATGATGAGTAGATTCTTTGACAATATCCATGTCAAAGATTTGAGCTTTGAGATGATAGTGGCCCCACTCCACAGGCCAGCAGTGCTGTCACTTTAGAGTTGGGATTACTTGTTGAAGTGTTCCTAAAACCACTTCACAAGTGATTTAACTTGGAGACATGTAGGAGATGAGGATGAGGGAGTAATGGATGGCAGCATCCCTTACTATATCTTGATCTTCTTGGCTTGGGTTTACAAGCACAAGGGGAGACACCTACATGCAACATTTATGGATTCTCCTTTCATGCACTCTTATGCATACTATTTATTGATGGAGGAGTCCACCTGGGAGGGCATCCTAATGGATGTATATTAGCATATGGATAGATGCACAGCCTGAGAGATGATGAGATGGTTGGCACAACCACTTCCCTACTTTGTTGCAGTAAGGGAGAATTTTCACTTGAGCCATTTCAGCTCAAAGACCGCAGTACATGATGAGGGAGGTAACTATTTGCTTTATGTTTGGAAATCTCTTATATTTTTGAGTAGCATATCATGTCAAGGAGGATATTTCCTTCTTGTGAATTATGTTTTGTTGTACTTATGGTCAATTGCAAAAACTATGATGGCCATCTTATTGGTGGATTATGGGGGAAAGCCACAAGATTTTCGATGTGCACTATTGGCACCAAGTTATGTTCTCATGATCTCATCTTGTAGGATGAATGTGGCAGAAAAAAAGTGGCTGAAAGGACACTTGCTACACTATATATTGAGGCAGGCCAATGATGCCCTGCATTGGTTCCATGTGTGGAGCTATGTTTCACCTCCTTGCTCTCATAGATTTATGCTTCCATATTCTACTAGTAGAACATTGGACATGGGAAACACCATTGGAGGAGTGGCACAAGAGTTGAGGATGCCCATAGGGAGTGTGGTTTCCCATACTTCTCACATTTCATGTTTCAGAAAAATAAGTGGGCCAACCTTGATTTCCATATTACACCTTTTGCTTTCAAATGGGAGGAGCCATTTGGAGAGCTTGAGCTTTTTGGGGAGGCACCCCATGGGTGTTGGATTTGATGGGATGGCTTGGGTCTCTCTTGGAGATCATTATGTTTCAGCCATATATTAGCAGCAGCCCCATATGTATCATAAGGAGGGAGAGACACATTGGGAGGATGTGTCCTTTGGGGGGGAAGACCTCCACACTTTTTGCAGCACATGATCTAAGGGGAGTATGGAAGATGATATGGTCACCATGATAAGAAAATTGTTTCTCCATGAGGTGAAACATATGATTGATGGGATTCCATATGGTGATGACTTCCAACTCGTCACATATGAGATGATTTGGGCCAGCCTTATTTGTAGCATTGGAGGAGAGATATTTGGAGATCTAGACTCCATATTGCCACTTGAGGGCAACACTATTGCAGCCCAAGTTCAACTTTCAATCCACACTTACCATAAGTGGAGAAGAGGACAGTGTGGGGTAGGCTATGGAGCTTACCATGATCAGATTTTCAGCCCACCTATTCTACATGGACTCAAGGTGGAGGATGATTTCCAGGAGTTGCCTAGTTGGAAGGTGACTCATTTTACATGGTTGATTTCTTAGGGATGAAGGTTACACATGGGGAGAATGACTCCCAACACATTTCAGACTCTATGCCTCGAGAGCATCTCTAGACATCACGTTGCCACTCTCTTGAGCACCTCACTCTTTCATGATGGTAGCTTCGCAGCTAATTTACATGATGAGGAGAAGCAATGTGGGTGCTTATTTGATGAGACAACATCCTATTTCTTGGAGGAGATCATCATACATGGATGCTTCCAGAGAGGAGAAGAAGAATCAGTCTACCCTTGCACTTGCTTGAGGACAAGCAATCTTTGGGAGGGGAGGACTGTAATGTTCCAAAATTTTCGTTAAGTTAATTGGAACATTAATTTTTCTTTCCTTTTAATAAAAAGAATAAAATGGGTAAGGGGGCCCATGAAGAAGCATAATAAACACCCCTAATGTGCAAAGGGGTCACTTAAGTGGCTTATTTCTCATCTCCTAGTGTGAAAAGGGGGAAATACAGGAAGGCTAAGACAAGTTTGCCCAAGTCAAACAGTGTTGCCTAAGGAGGAGTAGCTTGCATGAGAAGACAACGCAATTTTGATAGGAGGGATATTATTGGATGAGAGAAACCCTAATGGGTGGGGTCCATGGCAAGGAAGCCTCCTCTTGGCATAAAAGAGGGAAGGAGAGCCATTGTTCATTATGTTGAAGATTTCGATTTTTCTCTTCTCTCTCCAGTTGTTCAGCTGGATAGCTTGTGCTGCTTAGCACAAGGGAGATTTTTGTTTAGAAGTATCCTATCCTTCATTGGAAAGATTTGGAGGACCTGATCTTCACTCTCCTCACATCTAGGCTTGAGGCCAAGGTAACCATATTCAACTACAGCGTTTTCTAGCTTAGCAGAAACGTTGAGTTGCTGGGGGTTACAGTGAGGATTCATTATCACCCACTTCTGGAGCTAGTTTTTGTAGAGGAGGAGCTCATTATTTCTCTGGGAGATCAGTGAGGAAGATCCTGGAGCTTCATTGCAGATTTAGGCATTGGGCCATATGTTTCATCTCATCCTCAGCACTGTCTCTTCCTCATATTGCGTTATTTTCATAGAGAACTTGCAGGAGGGGTTCACACTGTGGATTGAAGGGTGTAATATTCAGTGAAGGGAGAAGCCTTTCACTTTGAAGATCATTGGAGGAGGTTCTTCATAATTTGTAGCATTTCCATCCTTCTCCATTTTTTTATTGTTATAGATTTGTTGCTGCTACCCAGCAACTCCGGCATTTTTCCATTTAGTGTATTTTGGCCAATCCTTTGGAGGATTGTTGTAGTATTGTTTTTCAGGGTTAAGATCTTGCTCCCCCACTTTATTTGAGCCTGTTATTGCTATATCATTGTATCTATATCATTTAGCAGTAATTTCTCACTATAGACTGCGCAGTCATAGCTTGTTGTTGGGTTGTCGAGCTGTGCACTTTCTCTTTTGCATGTACATTTGTCTTGGGGCTGATTTGGCCTAGCTTGAGAGGTCTTTCCTCAAGTTCTTGTATATATATTTGTAGCTACATATAATATATTGGCTATGCTCTCTTCTTGCACCATATGTATTGATATTTCCCTGCTGCTATTTGTTGGAGTTCATATATTGTTGTAGCTCTCCCTTTTGAGCATTGTTTCAGGTACACGAGATTGGAGGATCTGAATAACCCTCCTAGGGTTATTTCTTTGAGCTAAAATTATGGAGGAGTAATGTATGAAGGGTAAAAAAAGGGTTCTAAGTCCCCTTGTTGCTTATTCTTACATTGGATCCCTTCTACAACGTCCCCTTGGACCGATTTGCAGAAATTCCTGAAAAGGGATATTATAGGTATCTTATCTCTAAGAATAGATGTGGCGGCTATATGCCTTTGAACTATGTTACAATGAGGCGTGAAGGCCTATTTATTATTTATAAACAATAGAAAACCATAAACATCCAAAAACCTAACCCTAGGAGATGAAACACCAGACTATGGGCCTTGTCAGGGTAAATTGGTACATTAATTTCTCGAGGTTGTAACTTTGGCATACTATCTACGTTTGTCGCACATGATACATCATTAGAAAGATATATCCGAGGATTAAAAATTTTAATAACAAATTTCGAGTCGGCGACTCATATTCACTAGACCTTTCATGCCCAGAAAATGTCATTTAGGGCCTCAAAATGGCTCCAGAAGTTCAGGACTCGAAAAACTGCCAAAAATAGTAAATTGTGCTACAATTAAGGAAACTGAAAAACTAAAAGAAACAATAGTGGGGGTCCAAGTGGAATAGTCAGGTGGCCACCAATACACACATGGATCATGGATGGCTATAAAAATATTTATTAATTAAATTTAGAAAAATAAACATGTATGTTTATCACTTATTCATACCAGACCTTGAGCATGCCCCATAGTTTTCCAAGTAACTTTAGCAAAACTAAATTAGAATAATTAAAATTCACTAAGGGGTATTAAATATCACCCCTCCTTGAGTGGAACATTGTCGTCGGTGTTTTCCTAGCCTTTAAAATAGACTAGCATATGCCCTGTGCATAAAATTCTCAGCCTCCTAGGTAGCCTCTTCTAGGATAAAGTGTGTCCACTACATTTTCACTTGGGTGATTGCTTGCTTCCATAACATAATTTCTCTTTGATCGAGAATGTACATAGGCTTAACCATAATACTCTTCCTGGTTCAACCTACATTCAAAATCATTATGGTTGTTATTAGTTTCCATCAATCATTATTTAAGAAACATATCTATAATAATTTCAAATATTTTTTTATTTGGACACCATGCCAACTAACAATATGATTAGGATACTCATGTATTTATTTCTTTAAAAAAAAACATGAAATGCATTGTATATGCGTATATGACTAGGTGAAGTCAGTCGATAGGCCATAGACCCAATCCTAGAAAATATTTCAGAAGGGCCATAGAATCGACATGTTATTTCGCACAGGTTCACCATCTTAAAGTCATCCTTTTTTTTAATTGAATGGTTTATCCTTTACGTACACATGATCACCTACTAGAAACTCTCTATATTATCATATTTTATTGAGTCATCAATATAATCACATCATTATTTATAATATACATCATTATATTATCATGCACATTTATCTATTGGAGATTCTATTAATTGTCTTTAATTCCCAATCCCAACATGAGATTAGTTAGTTACCTTATTATACTACTCACATAGTAATCATATTTATTATTATCATCTTCTTCTTCTTCTCTTAAGGAAAATTTCTTTATCTTGTCCCCATGATGACTCACCACCAATGATATGTCATTTAGGCAACATCAAATTTCATAATAATATGGCACAACAAAACATTACCAAGGTTCAAGTACAATTACTATTATCATTTTCCTTTGTTCAAGTGGGCCCACACATGTTTGTGTTGATGATCTCCATTGTTAGGTATAATTGGAGGGGTTATTTGTCCCCAATTTAGCCTTATTAAGTCTCTCTTTCTCACATTTAATTATATTATGGTCTTATGTTGCTATTGTAGATGGTGATTAAGGCTTGTCATACTTCGAATGCCTAACATGCGTTAAATGTAGGATAATCACGAAGATATTGCAATTTTGATGAATATTTTTCAATTAAAGCTCGGAGTAGATATCAAGGAGAGATTCTAGGGGGATTTCACATCTCCTTAACTCCCAAAGGCAGCCAAGGGATCCTCGAGATTCCCTCTAAGAGCTCGAAATCAAAGGTAGCCAAGAAAGTGGGAGATTAAGTGCACCAAAGCTCCACTTCTCTTGCAGTCAAAGAGGACACGTCACCTAAATTTTAGGGAGATGTTGGTATCTACCCTCTAGGTTATATAGGGTTGAAAAAGAGCTCATTAGGATTCAAACTTTGAAGGAAGCTAACAAACTCTTAGCTCTTGTAATAGGTTTTTGAGACTTTTATGATTATTTAATGAGACTATTTTCTGCAATCAGATGAGTATTCATATTTTCCTTCATTGATTTAGTTTGAGAGGGATAGGATTGTCGGTTAGGGCCCAATCCATTAGCTTTAGTGGCTCTTGTGTATTCATGCTTATTTTTTAGGTCAGTGTAGCTAGTTTTCTTTATGAGTTTTAACTAGTTTGCTTACATTCCAATTCACTGTTTTTAGTTTGCTTCCATTTGTCTTTGCTGTAGTTAAGCTTGCATAAATTTTGGTAGAATATTTTATAAACTCATAAAACTGTGTGTCAAGGCTCCCTCTCTCATCTCTTTCATTAGAGCTTGAGGAGGGCAGAGCTTCCCCACATGCCAAATTTTCTCTTTAGTTTATGATTTCTTGGAAAAAATAGTTAGGTTGTTGTAGTGTCATGAAAATGTATAGAAGACTAAGTTAGATTTCTATTTGAATGCTAAAGTAGGTTTTCTTTCCAAATTCAGTTCATCTTTTCCATTTCCTTCATCATGAATTTGCTAATGTTTTTTGCATGAACGTGTATTTTTCTTGTAGGTTCAAGTAGCACAACTAAGGAGGACTTTATCAACACCCTTAGCTTCATTTCTCACCCATCATCAATTTTATTTCCATCAAATCGCCGTAATCCTATTTTTAAGATTTTTCACCTTCACACCTTAAGCAACCCTAGGAGTGCAAGATGAGATTCTCAAGTGGTTATGAGCTTGGAAAAGGGGTTGGAAACATTAAATTCATCTAAAAAAACCTTCATTCCACCTCCCCTATGCTTTTATCCACAATTTTTGGCCTTGTATTTCCCTCTGACTGTTTCCTGTAGGAATTCAGGGATTTCCTATAGCACTACAGGAAACCTATAGCAACACTTGTAACAGCACCAGTGGGCCTCTCTTTAAGCCCATAAACCATCATCCACCTCATTCAGACCTACCAAAACCATCCAAACACCTTCATCCCTAAACCCATGAGTTCAAGGCCTTCCTAAACCACCTTAGCACTTTCTCCTCCTTGCTACAAAACAATGCATTTACAAGCATAATTAGGTCATGATTACATGCAAGAGTAAAACAATGATACTTAAAACATGAAGTAGAAAGAGCGTGTTTAGCCATTTTTCACAGAAATGTTTGATTAGGTTAGTCTTCTTTCTGCAATTTCAATTCAACAATTTACTTCATGAAAGATGACTAGTTTGCTTTCATTTCTTGCCATAGCTTAAGCTGTAGATTTATTCCATTGCAGAGTATATAGATGCACTTTATTGCTGTAGAATAGTTGTTGATAAAGTAATGGATTTGAATCACTTGTAGCCCTAGGTCTAACTTCAGAAGTGTGGCATACTTCATTCATAAACCTTAGAAATAGCACCCTTTCGTAGGACTCAGAAGAGCATGACATGAGTAGAATGCATTTGTTATGTATATAGCACTATCACCTCCAATTTTGTATGAACCCCGGGTTGATAAAGTAAAGTAGAGTAGCTTCTGGGAGTTGCAACATTCTTGGTGCAATAGCAAGGCTCGCCACGTGTTAATTATCTTCTAGTTGTTTTATGCAAAATATTGATCAAGGTTTTATAAATCAGTTGGTTTTACTTATTTTATTCTTTTCCTTTCGATATTTCCCAACATAACATTGAGGCCAGGGGCACAAGGAAAAATTAAAAGAAACCACTAGTACAATTCAAGGGCACAACCTAAAGTAGTATGGGAATGCTTAAAATCAACAAAAGATAACAAGAAAATTACATCACCAAATCTTACAACCATAATTCTTTGACACACCTCACTCATAAGTTTCTCAAAACTCTCTTCTTGCCACATGGGGTTTGCATCCATATTTATTCTGTGAATTATTGATTAATTTTTCTGGAGGTTACATGTTCTCACCCTTTTTTTTAGTTGAAATCAACTATGGGGTCCTTCCCCCTAGAATCTCCATGCATGTTAGCTACCTCAATACATCATGTTAATGTGGTTATCTTAACATAATGATTTTATAAGCATATGTTCATTCTAATAAATTTTTTGGCGTGACTTTATTTGTGTCTATAAAATTTGTACTGAATTTCTTGAAGGTACTTATCTGAGGTACAATTCATTGGTGGCATGCCACACTTTCCATGTTAGCACCTCACAAAATAACAAGCACAGGTAACACTTGTGCTAATATGGTACCAACATTTTACAACATCTTTAATTTTTATTAAGCTTATGTGCCACATTTCTTTGGTTACCTTACTCAACTATCTGCCTATTTCTGATCACATTTAACCTATACCATTATCAATCCTTAAATATATGTTAATACTATAGACTCATTATATTTAATATACACATTCATTGTTGGGTGTACCTAACACACACACACACACACACACACACACACATATACATATATGTTTTCCTATGTTGTCCATTTTCAACTTATGATATTTTCCAAAAATCATCAGACCAGTAAAGACTAGGTTAAGATTTCCCCCCTTGTAGTTTACGATTGTATCATTTGGCCTTCTTATATATATATGAATCTTTTCTAGACTATCCATGCAATATAGCCTGCCTCTGTTCCCATTCATCCTACTATATCAACTCTGATTAAATATGTAGATATCAGAGTTACAATTAACAATAATATCAATCAATCAAAATTCTCTTATTATATTGATTTCAATTAGTTTTTATTTTCCAATCACAAAGTGCTTATAAAATATACCAACTAGAGAACTATCTTGTGATTCGATGTTACGAGTTTGTAACTTACAATAATATCGAGCCCTCTATGATATGAAAGGAATGTATTAGTTTTTCTGTGCTAATTTTATTTTCAGTTTATAAACATGTGCATACTTGTCTCATAGATTGCTTAAGGAATGAGGATTTTAACCATGAATTGTAGATGATGTTAGGTGAATTAGAAGCATGAAATAAGCACAAATAACACTGAACAATAGTGTACAACATAGAAATAAGTCACCACATATAATTTACACAACATGCATGATGAAGCAATTCACCCCTCCTAGGCTACATCTCTTGGTATAGCTCCTAGTGGCATGTCCATCTTTCATTATTCTGAAAAATTTTCAAATATATGAAGTTACATGCCTCTAATGGTTGTTTTCTCTACACCAATGGCTCTAGAATGCTCTAATTAGTCAAAAATGACTCTTCATTCACTCTGAATGGGCGAAAATTGAGTCTCCTACTATTTTTCCCAATTACACCTAGAAAAAATCCACTAAAAGTGGAGAACTCCACTTATCTGGAGTTAAATTAGCTAACTCCATCCAAAATGGTGCGCTGGCCAAACCTCCACTAGATTCAAATGTAACATAATTTTTCATGGTTGGGGTGGCCACATGTGCACCCCAAACCTCAGCCTAGCCGTAACGGTCAATGAAACTACATGCAGAAACCCTGGTGGATAAGGTTGAACAGGAGTTGAAGTCGTGGTTAAGCGGAGACTGCACGAAGGGTTTAATCGTTTAACACATTTCATGTGACATGAAATAACAGTTTCAGAGTATGTGGTTAGTTAACTGGCAGTTACTGCTTATTGCAATAGTTTGGTTGGTTGATGTTTTATGTTACGTTTTCAATGTGAACACCACTGGGGACCGCTGGTGGGTTGGGACAGCCGACGGTCCCCAACCCCCAAACATGAATTACATAAAATTTATAATAAATATGTGAAAAATATATCTTAAGAATCATGTGTAGCTAGTGTGGTTGTGGCATGTGCATACTCTACTGGAGGTCATAGGGTCGAGCCCTTCATACCTCTCAAAAATTTTGATACACCATTAAGGGGACACGTGGCACCCTCAGGGCTAGCCACGTGGCACCCTTTAATTGGTCCTCCAAACCAAAATAAAACCAATTCGACCAATCAAATGGCACCACTTGTCATCCTGTAATTGGTTCTGAGGAAAGAAATATTCCTCAGAATATTCCTTTTGCTGACTATGCAATCCACCTTGATGACTGGGCATCCCAATCAACCTGTCACAAAATTTACCTGTTTGGCATTTCGATCATAATGCGGTATCTCCCTCATATGACATCGTGTTTTCGAACCATTTACAACACTAGAATCAAGAAGACAAGATCTATGCAACCATCTTAGTTTCAACCCAATCCTATAAATTTGAATTTTGGGAAAAATTTATGAACTCCTAATCACTCCTGCCAATTGGGAAGCTTTTGGACCCCAAAAGACTTGATTAACTATTCAATATATGAGGGTACAACTCCATCCATTTCCAAACTCCATCCATTTTTCCTTGCTTGGTTTAGTGCGTTTGAGCCCAACTCGAAGGTAGTCAACACTTCCCCTCTTGGATGCTCTTTTCCTCCTGTTAAGAATTGTATCTTCCTTGAGCTCATCCAGAAATTCTGGCGAGAAATATTCAATAGAAGGTAGTTGAACATCAATTCATCGATCATCGATCAAAGGTGGCTTATACAAACATAAGTTTTCAACATTAACAACAAAATACATTTGCATATAAGAAGGAAGGTCAAGTTGAAATGCATTGTTACCAACTTGCTTTATGATCTTGAATGGACCATAAAGAATGGGTTTGAGCTTTCTACCTTCCCCTTGCATCCTTTCTTTGCTAATGTGCAATCATAACTCATCTCCCTCTTGAAACTTGTGATGAAATCTATGTTTGTCATGCCTTTCTTTGTATTTTCTTTGACTTTTCTGAAGCTGTTCTTGAAGTTGTTGATGTATAATTTGAATTTGGTCAATTAACTTTCGAGCCTTTTCAATATCACTATGGCCATCTATTGCAACATCCTTTCTAAAGATGAATTCTAATGGTGATTTTTGAAAATACCCAAAGCATACTTCAAAAGGTGGTGTCGGTGTTGAAGAGTGCTTTGCTCGGTTGTAAGCGTGCTGAAAGTAATGCAGTTTCTCATCCCACAACAAAGGATGTTTTCTACAATATCCTTTCAATAGATGCACAACGGTTCTATTAACCACCTCCGTTTGTCCATCTTTTTGCGGATGAAAAGAAGCACTCTTTTTCAACTTTGTATCCATCATCTTCCATAGATTGGACCAAAAATTCCCAATGAATCTAGAATCCTTGTCACTAACAATAGAAGTTGGAAATCCAAAATGAACCCAAACATGTTGAAAATAAAGTTCAGCAGTTTGTTCAGCAGTAATGGTTTTCTTACATGGCATTAAGTATACACATTTTACTGAATCTATCCACAGCTACATAAATATAATCATGCTATTTTCTTGGCATACGTAGGCCTCCAACAAAGTCCATGGAGACACTCTCCCAATGCCTTGATGTTACCGGTAGTGGCGTGTACAACCCAAGCTTCCTATTAGTAGGCTTACTTGTTGCACACATAGAACAACCTCTTATAAAACATGACACACTATCTATCATGCGAGGCCAATAACAATACATCTGTAGATGCGCCACTATTTTTCTTACCCCAAAGTGTCCATCAATAAGAGATGAATGAGCTTCTCTCATGAAACTTAGGATCTCTCCTTGTGGTATATACAACTTGCCCAAATGAAACAACAAATTGGTATGCATGTGATAATATTTTTCTTCAACTTGATTCCCTTCACTCAAACTAGCATACACATCTTGAAAATCAATGTCATGTGCATATTGTTCAATGTAAACTCTCATGTACAAGAGAATCATTTTTGAGTAAAGTAGATGCACTAATGATCAGTCTTGAAAGAATATTAGCATATTTATTGAATATGCCTTTATTGTACCTTATAACCAAGTGAAACTATTGAATAAATCCCATCCACCTGAAATGCCTTGATTGCTGCAATTTTGTTTGTGACTGCAAGTACTGTAATGGTTGGTGATCGGTATGTAGAAGAGTCTCTTTACCCATCAAGTAGTGGTTCCACTTCTTGACACTTTGTACCAATTCATATAGTTCTTTGTCATATGTAGGATAATTTTTCACAGCACCATTAAATTTTTCAGAATGAAAAGTGATAGGCTTACCATGCTGCAAAAGTACTATGCCCATGGAGTAATCACTAGCATCAGTTTGTAACTCGAATGACTGTCTCAAATTTGGTAATGCAAGGCCTGGAGCTGAACTGATCTTGTATTTTAAAGCTTCAAAATCTTGTTGTTGTTTTCCTCCCCATTGGAAGCCTTTCTTCACACTTGTCACTGCATGCATAGGAGCTACGATGGAAGAAAAGGTAGCAATAAAATTTCTCCAATACTGAGCTGCACCTAAGAAAATTCTTACCTAGGTAACTATTTTGGGTGTGGGCCAATTCACAATGGCTTCCACTTTAGAAGGATCAATTCTCAACTCTCCTACAATATGTACCAAATAGACCAAATAAGTCTTTCCAAAATCACACTTTGACATCTTAAGAAACAATTTCTCTTTCTTCAAAATATCAAGCACTCTATTCACATGCAAGACATGATCTTCTCTTGTTTTTCTGAAAATCAATATGTCATCTAAGTACCCAATCACAAAGTCATCAAGGAATGGATGCAAAACATTATCCATAACACACATGAAAGTTGTGGGTGCATTACACAAATCAAATGGCATAACTAACCACTCAAGGAGTCCTTGTTTGGTTTTGAATGCATTTTTCCATATATCAATTTCTGCAATTATTACTTGATTATATCCAATTCATAAATCTAACTTAGTGAAAAAAAATTCTTCTTTCAACTGATCAAGAAAATCATCTATTCTTGGGAGTGGGTAACGATTCTTTACCATAATCTTGTTCAAAGCTTGAAAATCTACACACATGTGCCAAGTCCCATTTTTCTTTGGTATCAAGACTGTGGGTGAACCACATGGTGAGGTGCTTGGCCTTATGATTTCTTTGTCCAACATATCTTTTATTTGCCTCTTTCTTTCAAAATTCTCCATTATTGACATCTGATACATACTGATGTTTGGAAGAGGACAATCTTGTTGCAAATAAATCTCATGTTGAATCTCTCTTTTTGGAGGCAATCCTGTTGGCTCCTGAAACATCTCATGATGTGAATTAAATACATCATATAAATATGATTTCAAATTAGGATCACATCCCTCAAATGATTCATGATTAACATTATATTTAGGCTTAATCATTAGAAGAGCAAAATTCTTACTTGAATTTACCAACCTTTTTACCTGTCCAGCATTTACCATAGCAATGTTTGTCTTCTTGCGATGTGCTCTAATAATGTACTCCTTGCCATATTTGAATAAATGATATTTGTTCTCATGGCGATGGAAGATTTCTTTTCTGTCATACAAGTAAGGAATCCCCAACACAATACCTATTATGTCAAGCGGAACCACATATAATTCAACTGTGTCAAAAAAATTTGCAGTGTTTGCAAACCGCAATATGCAATTCTATGAAACTTGTAAATGTTCATGCTTACAAATCCAAACCAATGGATATGGTTTTGGATGGGGTATGGTATCAAGGTTAATTTTCTTGACCAAGTCTTGAGAGATTAAGTTTTCTTGTGACCAACTGTCAAACATTGTGTCAATCTTGGTTTGTTTGGATATGACCCTCACATGAAACAGTTCAATTATTTCTTCTTCATTTGGAGCATGTATGTGACGGTTTGATGTACTAGTACTGGGTTTAGTTTCAATTTATTTTCCCTTCATGTTCTTCAATCCCATGGTTTTAATCTTCGATTCATCAACTGAATCATCTCCTAAATCATGTTGAATTGTAGCTGTAGTTTTCTTTTTCCCTTTGTTATTGGGTTTCTTTGGCCTCATTTCAAGATGTAATTTCCAAAAATGAGTTTCATCATGGCCTTCTTTTGAGAAATGTTTACAAACAAAATTTTCTCCCTCTTTCTTAATAGATGCATTATTTTTTCTCTTACCTTTTGAGGTCTTCTCTTTGTTTTTACCCTTAAAAGGTTTCTTTCTACCCTCTTCAGAAATGTTCTTCCCTCTAGATTCTAGAAGTGTGGCTTGAACACATACTTCATCTAGACTGGTGGGGTTAAACATGAGAATAGTATGTTTTAGGTAGCTATGTAAGACTCCTATGTACTTGAGCAAAGTATCTTGGCTCTGCAAATCTACCCCTAATAAGAGAGCTCTTCTCCTAAATTCTTGGGTGTATTCTTTCACATTATGTCCCTCCAATTGCCTAAAGTTCTGCCAGTTAATTATGGCTTTCTACATATGAGCTAATGGATAAAACTATTTTTTTATAGCAGTAATGAAATTTGACCATGATAGAATAATCTTACCATGTTTTTTGATCTCCTCCTTTGTCTTGGCTTCCGACCAAAAAAGTGCTTCACCTTCCATTCTCAACGAAGCTAGTTAGATTTTGGTATCATCATCTTTAAGGTTATGGATTCTCAAATATACCTCCAATTGCCTAATCAAATTATCAAGATTTTCTGCATTGAATTCACCATTAAACATTGGCAATTCAACCTTAACATCAAGTTTAAAAAAAATAATTTTACTAGTGTTATTTGACTTGTGTGGCTTATGTACTGAAGAATAAGTAGAGGATGATGATTATGAGGGTGAGGATGATGGCTCTCCATTGCCTCCATTTACTTCATTTCCCTTCTTTGACTTATCTTCATCATTGTGACCTCCTGAAGATCCCTATCCTTCCTTGTGAAGTTTAGATCCTTCTCCTTCTAGTCTCTCATTCCTTTCTTGATAAAGGATTCTAACCATCTCAGTCATGTCAAGGAATGCTTTCCTGAACACTCTTTCTTCCTCCTTGGGATAAACTTCTTCATGGATTTCTCCTTCCCTATGAGACATGCTTAAAGTAGCTTCTGCTTCCTTAGGAGGTGAAATAGGTGGTGGAGATTGTGGAAATATTTCTCTCCTTTGATTTGGCCCTACTTGAGACCCTTCTACTCCCACCAATTTTCCTTCTCCTCTCTTGAGCTTGAGCCTTGTAACCATCTAAAACTTGCAAACAGTTAAACAATTCTTTGCACAAAAAACACCAGAGAATAAAATATAGCTCTGATACCAATCTGATCTGAAAGGACTGTATTAGTTTTGTTTTTCTAAGTGTCTTTTCAGTTTATAAACATGTGCATACTTGTCTCATTAGTTTGCTTAAGGAATGAGGATTTTAACCATGAATTGTAGATGATTTTAGGCGAATTAGAAGCATGAAATAAGCACAAATAGCACTGAGCAATAGTGTAAAATAGAGAAATAAGTCACGACATGTAATTTACACAGCAGGCATGATGAAGCAGTTCACCCCTCCTAGGCTACATCTGTTGGTCTAGCTCCCAATGGCATGTCCATCTTTCATTATGCTCAAAATTTTGCAAATACGTGAAGTTACATTCCTCTAATGGTTTTTTTCTCTACACCAATGGCTCCAGAATGCTCCAATTAGTCAAAAATGACTCTTCATTCACTCAGAATGGGCGAAAATTGAGTTTCCTATTCTTTTTCCCAGTTACACCTACAAAAACTCCACTAAAAGTGGAGAACTCCACTTATCTAGAGTTAAATTAGCTAACTCTGCCCAAAATGGCGCGCTGGCCAAACCTCTGCTGGATTTTACTGTAACATAAATTTTCATGGTTGGGGTGGCCACATGAACACCCCAAACCCTGACCTAATCGTAATGGTCGATATAACTATAGGCAGAAACCCTGGTGGATAAGGTTGAACCGGAGTTGAAGTCATTGTTAAGTGGAGATAGCGTAGAGGGTTTAACCGTTTAACACATTTCATGTGACACGAAATAATAGTTGTGGAGTCTAACGTTAGTTAATTGGAAGTTACTGCTTATTGTGATAGTTTGGTTGGTTGACGTTTTATGTGATGTTTGCAATGTGAGCACCACCAAGGACCGATGGTGGTCCCCAACCCCTAAATATGAATTACATAAAATTTCTAATAAACCCATGAAAAATATATGTTAAGAATCATATGTAGCTTAGGCGATTGTGGCATGTGCGTGCTCTCTCGGAGGTCGCAGGGTTGAGCCAGACCTCTCAAAAATATTGATACACCATTAAGGGGACACATGGAAGCCTTAGGGCTCCATGTTGCACCCTTTAATTGGTCCTCCAAACCAAAGTACAACCAATTAGACCAATCAAATGAAGCCACTTGTCATCCTGTAATTATTTATGAGGAAAGGAATATTCCTCATAATATTCCTTTTGCTGACTGTGCAATCCACCTTGCTGACTGGGCATCCCAGTCAACCTGTTGCAAAATTTACCTGTTTGGCATTTCGATCAGAATGTGATATCTCCCTCATATGACATCGGTTTTTCAAACCATTCACGGTGCAAGAATTAGGAAGACGAGATCTACCTAAAAATCCTAGTTTCAACCCAATCTTATAGCTTTGAATTTTGAGTAAAATTTATGAACTGCTGATCACTCTATGTCCATGAGGTACAGGAAATTAAAATGCTATATGGACTAATTTTTTTAATATATCATGGGTCATTTAATTCCCTTCCTAATAAATTTCCATACTCTTGAAATTGACTCTAATATTGGTAAAGTTACACTTACTAAATTTTGGTGTAAAGTTGATATCTTTCTGAGTATCAACACCATTGTTTAGAAGTGCTTCCATGTTTGTTTGGTTCCTTGGACTAACCGATATGCTATTATCATGTCACTTTCAACTTAAAAGTCTCAATTATGTTTCTTACTTCACTATTTCGAAGACTAATATTCTTCCATCAAAAGCTATTATAAATGTTTTATCACAACTTACCTCCATTTGTAGGTTTTGAAACAATAATTTTATCCCGGAAGTCTAAGAAATTCTCAATTACTTGAATTTTGTGTTTTTTTTCCTTTTCAAAATAAAATTTATAGATCATTATCCATGCCTGAATCCTTGACTCATTCTTTTGTAACTTGTTTAGGGGAAAAAATTCCTTTCATTTAATTCACATACACTAAAATTAAAATTATTGAAAGATCGATTCTTACAGTTTCTTTTATTCAAGGAGGTCAAAAAGCTTTCTCTTTGAAAATATAACAACTGTAATATGCCAAAATATCTCACTACACACACGAACCCTTATAGTTTCAAAACATTATAAAATGGTATTAACCTATATACAATCTTTCATGTTGATGGTGTGTGCAAATTATTCTACTATTGTAACGAGTCTTTCTGTGGCTCCCTTAATGAAGAGACTTCCCAATGAGAAAGTTCAATAATTCCCTTGCCAATTTTTTTATTATTAGTCATTATATCCAAAATTACTCACACCAGTTGTTTATTATTGGATTGGACTAATTTATACCTAAATTATCTTATTGATATATAGGTTTGTATCTTTTATTGTCATCATTTTTTATATCTAGCATGTCACATTCTAGTGCTCAATTTGGTGAAAAATATTCCAACCATTCCTACCAATCACCCAAGATAACTACTATGGACTCTTATATATATATATATATAACCATAAGCATTCTATTTTCTTCATTCAAATTTGACAAAGTTATCATTAAGTATGTCTAGACGACTTCTTTAGGTTTACTAATACACCATATATTTTGCTTTACATATTATAGGGTTATCGATCCCTTTATTCCCTTTTCTGATTTCAATATAAAATTTTATTTTGTGTATCTTCTCTAGTTTTTTTTGGTTTTCCAATAAAATTGTTTAATACATATAATGCACTTATGATATTGAGTGTTTCACAATGTTTATGTAGCCTCCTTTTTTTTCGGCTTGCTTCCCTTACACGAGTAATGTTACCCTTCCATTAGGATTCAAAAGTTTATTTTAACCTTCAAGCATTTATTTCATTCACTCCCTTAGCAAGGTTATTCCTCAACATCCGATATATGTGCAAGGAGGTAGTTTATACCAATCAAGCAATTCTTTTCCAAATGTATATGTAACAATTAAATATTACTTACTTTGGAACCAATAGTACATTCCCCCCCCTTTTCATACATGTCTCCTTCCTCACCAATATATACTAGATGTTTAACATAAAACCTCTATATGAATATCGATCTTATAAATTATGTTTCAATTTTCTTTTTGGGTGAAAATTAACAAAAGTTTCTTGGAACTATTAATAGACAATCATCATGTCGATAATCCTATACTTTTCAGGGTGATTTCGTATACAACACCCCACCTTATCTCTTAAATATAACTATCGAATGTTCTATAATTGTTTAACAATACAGGAATTGTTACTTTTCTTCATTTACACATGTATATGCCTCTTGATTTGTATACACATATACTTCCTCATCATTACATATCATGAAATTCTCTCTCTATTCCTATCCAATAGTCATGAGATATGATTTACTAATTAACATGTGTTAATTAATAAGTAATCCAAAAAACTCTTTTATGTCCTAGGTGCCCAAAATATCAATTCTTGTAGGTAAGAGTACACCAACAATATTTCAATTAGTATTTTTATAACTTAATTGCATAATTATATTGATTTCAATTACTCATTGCAGGGTTCTTTCACTTCTCTTTTCCTTGGCTCTATAACATAGAAATTTTATTTGCTTCCTCATCCGCTAAGAATATTTTAATATGTTATTTTAGTTGTAATCGGGCTCATAGGCCACAATATTATAACCTGGCTCTGATAGCACTAATATTTATTGAACTTTGCATTGTTTATTTTAAACGTAATGTATTCCTTCCTTTATCTTAAACTGGAAAGAAAGGTGTTTTTTACCTGTCCATTTTGTTTTTAATTTCATTAAAAATTTAGAAAAAAAGGATCTCAGCCTAATCATTATATATTTCCTTAGATCAATATTATTCACACAAAACAAGGGTTTATTTACTTTAACCACAAACTATTCATATTTATATTTTACACACAACCATATTATTTTTACTTTGATAATCGGGGAGGCTCGTCGGATATATTCTTATTATGGACTATATTGCACTAGATATATTCTTATTATGGACTAGAATTATTTTTGTTTCCTTGTATAAAAGGAACTAGTTAGTTTCCTTACGACCATTACCTTATGGTGCCGAGAGTTTATGAAAAATGTATATACATAAAAGCCTTTGTTTGCTTCTTTTTGCTTTCAAGCATAAGTGGCCTATTGTTTAGCCACAAGAAATTTAGTTATGTTGTTTTCAATAAATGTTTGTTGGATGAAATTTTTTTGGTATCCCAAAGGAACCGATCAACCCGCTGGACACGTAAATACTATAAAACTCTCACGTAAATACTATAAAACTCTCTGGGATACATCATATTTTGTTTTGGTATTTCAAAGGAACCCATTTTCTTTGACCAATATATTTTTCTTTTAGTATCCCAAAGGAACGGAGTAGCCCGCCTGAGACGAGATACATCATATTTCTTTTTTGGTATGCCAAAGGAACCCATTTTCCTTGATCAATATATTTTTCCTTTAGTATCCCAAAGGAATGGAGCAATCCGCCTCACATGTAATTACCAGTAAATCTCTTGGGGTATATAACATATTTTTTTTAGGGGGATAGAAAATATTTTTATGTAATTACCAGTAAACCTCTTGAGGGATACAAATGATTTTTTTAGTATCCCAAAGGAACCCAACATCGTGCCGGAGACATAACTACCAATAAAAATCTTGAGGGATGCACAATTTCCTCCTCCTCATAGCCTGAGTCATAACAATGGGATTTGAACCTAGGTATTTTTAGTTTCAATGAATTTCTTAATCAATATTATTCAAATTCAATAGGGGTTTATTTATTTTTAACAGTAGCCTATAAATATTTATGTTTCACACACAATCACAACATTTTTACTCTGATAGTCTCGTAAGCTGGTGGGACCTCTCTACAAGACATGCCATATACCTTCTTGTCCTAAGTAGTTAAGAATTCCAAGAAGGTTCTAATTAGATGGATAATCCTTGTTTTGTCCAACAAAAGATGGAACTAAATTGAATTCATTCATTGTATCATTCCTTTCTTTATGATATCAAATTATTTTTTCCTGGAAAATTCTTCCGGAAAATCAGATTGGAAGTTTTAGAGCTGACACATTTAGAACTACTAAGAGTAGTTAATCATCACGAGAAATGATATCATATTACTTATAATAATTTCAAACATTTTCACAATGTGATAGGAAATAAATACACATAGGAAAATTGTTTAAAAAACATTTCACTTATCTATTTTCTAATATCTGAGTATGCCACAAAAATCCCAAGGGGGAAAGGAATTTTCCTCCAAACCAATGAGAACCAATATCCTCTAGCATAACTACCCTTGAACCAGTTTCACTTCCAGAGAATTTTTCCTAGAAAAAGCCCACATCAGGTCCACCTAAGACTTCAATGACCACACTAAGTCCAGCCTAGGGTTTCAATGACAACAGGGGGTTCATTTTGGAACTATACTGTCCAATTATCTCAAGAATTCTCTTTTTGGCAACGTCATTCCTTCCTCAACAACGTCATGTATGAGGTTATCAAGCTTACAGGTTTCCGTTCCTGTCTTAGGCCCCCTCCAACTAGGCTCCAAGTTCACAAAGTTGCATAAGGTTTTTTCCTCTCTCACCCTCTTGGCTCCATTTTCCTAACTGAGATAATTTGTCCCTAGAGAGAGGAATAACTATCTTCCAATTGTCTAGTAAATAAGTGAAACTTTCATTTAACATCTTTTCTCACCATAATTTTCTTGGTTAATCATAAACAATATTTATTATGAAATTTAGAAAAATAAACATTTATATTTATCACTTATGATAAATAATTTACATACCAAGCATTCACCACGACCCACCATTCACAAATAATTTTAGCAAAAAAAAAAAATATATATATATATATATAGGTTAAATTAAAATTATATATATAGATATAGATATATATTAAAAAATAATCAATTAATTTAAATTTTAAATTTTTATTTTCATCTTAAAAAATATTATTATTAATTAATTTTTACTATAATAATATGAACTCATTAAATGTATATAAACCAATCTCATTCTATTTTTTTCATCCCAATTAAAATTTGCTTTATTTTAATTTCTTTAATCTATTTCTCATTTCTTATTATTATTTTTCATTCTTCATAATTTCTAATATTTATTTGTTCATTATATTATTTTATACCTATTTGTTTTGATATTTATTTATTCAATATATTATTTAATATTTATTTATTCGGTGTATTATTTTATACCTATTTTTTAATATTTCTTTATTCAATATATTATTTTATACCTATTTTATATTTAGATTTCAACGTAATTAATTTATAATTTAACATTATTCTAACCATCGCTAATATAATATTTATTATATTTTTGTTTATTTTTAGTTGATTATTTTATTTTCATTTATTATGTTTTATTTTATACGTGTTATATATTTTTATTTGAGTATAATTAATTTATTCTTTAACAATATTTTAACTATCATCAACATAATATTTATTATTAGTTAGATATTATTTTATTTTTATTGAAAATGTTTTTCGTTTTTATTATTATTATATATTACTTGGCATATACATCGATAAGTTAGAGGAGTGTCTGGAATCTGTGAGGTGCAAGGGCACCGAGCTTGCTCATCTTCTCATTACTCTTCTCTTCTATGCTGATGATATTGTTCTTCTTAAAAAAAGCCATGATGACCTTGGCAAGCAGTTCCAAATTCTTCATGACAACTGCTCTAAGATGGGTATGACAGTTAATACCAACAAGACTAAAGTCATGATCATTAAATCCAAGAAGATCACCCATGGTAGTTTCGTGTATAGTAACCAGTGCCCAAAGCATGTTTCCTCTTATCAGTATTTGGGAATTGACTTCCCTCATCATCTCAACTGGAATTATAGCATTGAGAAAAAGATTATTAGGGGTTGGAAAGCCTATTATGAGCTTGAAAACAATTGTAAGTCAGTTTATCTTTACATTTGACGTAAAAATAGGTTCCTCTTTGATACCCTTGTCACCCCTATTGTCTTATACGAATGTGAAGTTTGCGGTTGTAGTATATCCAGAGAGTCATAATGGAATATTTAGATGATTCAAAAGAAATTTATCAACTAAAACTTTAAGATCAAGGGAAATACTCCCTATCCTATCCTCTTGATCGAATATGGTTTGTCCCCTATTGAGAGTACGACTATGTTTAGATATTTGATGTATAAGAAGAAGCTTAACAACATGGAATAAAAAAGGCTCCCTAAAATTGCTTCTAACTGTAGTCAAAACCCTCACCTTTTCCTCAAGCGCGGGTGGCATAAGAATGCCGAGTCTTGGCTCAACCATTGGGGAATTAAGGAGGAGCTCAGTATGGGAAGCAAAGATAATATAAAAAATACTATTACCTCCAATTTTAAGGACAAGGCGTGGGAGGATCACGAGCTGGAAGGTGAAAAGAAGCTAAGATATTATAAGGAAGTGATCAACCCCACCCTTGATAATTAAAATTATCTCTCTTTGTTGTCCAACAATAAGAAAAAGATGAACATTGCTAAGATAAGAACTAATTCCAATGAGCTTCAAAGTGAGACTGGGTGGTGGTCTATCCCCAAGGCCCCTTGGAACGATAGAATCTGTTAGATTTGCGATTCTAAGTAGGTGGAAGATGAAAATAACTTCATTTTAGATTGCCCCACTCTTAATCACATTCACTCTCAATTCCCTACCATTTGCCACACTTCCAATATTCTTGACCTATTAAGCCAACCCACCTATAGTGATCTTGGAGCACTTATTTCCCTTGTCTTTGACCATAGAAACAAGATTTTGAAGAATCAAACTTAGATTCTTTCTCCTCTCTTTAAGTCTGATAAACCACATTGGCCTTAGTGTACTGTAACCATCATCATCATCATTAATTACATTATAATTATTTTTTATTTTTTTAATTATTTATTTATTTATTTATCTTGAAATTTAAATTTATATTACTTTATAAAAATATATTTTAATCTCATTAATATAAGTGGAGGAAACAATCAAACATATCTAAATTGTAATATAATTTATTTTTAATAGACTTATTACAAGTATAGCTAACTATAAAAATATGCAAATTCAAATTTACGATTTTAAAGCCAAAATGACTTGATTCTAAAGGGTTATGGAGGTTTATCTTTTGAGTTAACTATTTGGAAGAATAGTATGGCAGTGTCAAACAATGAATTATCTTTAACACAAGATTTTCAACTTAGTCTAAAAATATATTTATAGGGATATATCTAGCTTTAGAGAGATACTTTTTGTGTCTAGTAGTGCTTGCATTATTTAATTGTGTGATTTAAAAAAATCTACAAATTTTTTTTGGAAGTTTGGTAGGATCTTTTATTTTTTTATTTTTATTTTTTTTTACTCCATTTTCATCAACATGTCCAAATACATCATTCCAATTGAAAAAGAAAATTGAACTTATAATAAGTGTCATAATAACTTACCTCATCATCCTTTAAAAAATAAGCCTTTGAATTTCTTTATTTTCTAGATAAATTTATAAAAACAAATCATTTAAATACATATTGAAATTATAAATTTATAAACGTATTACAATTATAAATTTTTAAAATTTGATAATGAAAAGTGTGAAGTGTATCTCTATTATATAAACTTATCAAATTTCATAGCAAACCTAATCTCCGCTTAATATTAAAAGCTACAAAGCTTCATCCGAAGAAAACAAGTCTTGGAAAAAAAACCTTTAAGGTTATTTTCTCTAAAATTATCTTTTGAATTAATACAACATCTAGTGAACATATATTAACTAGTCTTTCACTACTTTCTCTTGTTAGTGTTTTCAATATTCGTTATGTTGTTGGCTAAATTATCATTTTTAATTTTTGGAATAAACTTTTACATTTTAAAGGATAATTAGAATCCATTTGCATATAATTTTTTTTTAAGCTTGCTTTTTAGTCCAATTAAATAAATATTTCGTTTCAAAAATTGTTTAGGATTAATTTATTTATTGATTTATTCTTTAATTAAATTTAACTTGTATAGATGATTTAGATTAGTCTTAAAAAACAATATCTCACACAAAACTTATCTCTTCTTATACTATATTTTTTTTATCTACTTTGATATATTTTACTATATAGAAATGAAATCATAAAAAAGATTTTTAATCATAAAAAATATTTTTAAAAATGCCACACAAAAGTTATCCCCTTCAATACTATACATTTTTTTTTATCTACTTTGACACATCTATATGAAAATGAAATTACAAAAATAGAATCTTCAAATAAATAGCTATAAGTTTTAATAATTTCTAGATTGATAACATTCACATCCTTCTTCTCAAAAGCTTCTTTTGCCACTCTAGTAAAATAAAAAAATCTCCATAAAAAAATGCTATATAGTTAAGAATTCCATGAATGTTCCAAATAGATGGATAGATTTTGTTCTATCTAGAAAATCTTGAATTAAACTCAATTCATTCATAGTATCATTCCTTTCTTTCTCATATCATATTACTAGCATTAGTTTTAAATATCTGCATTATGTGATAGGAAATACATGTACACAAGAAAATTGTTATGAAACAATTTCACTTATTCGTTTTTCAATATATGAGTCCTCCATGAAGGGGGAAAATATTTTTCCTCCCAACCAATGAGAACCAGTATACTCTACGAGAACCCCTTGAGCAACTTTCCTTGAAAGAGCCCACACCAGGTCCACGAGCCCACACCAGGTCCACCTAGGACTCCTCTGACCACACTAGGTCTACCGTAAGGTTTGAATGACCACACAGGTCCAGTTTGGAATTCTACTGGCCAACTTTCCTTTTTAGAAATGTCATGTCTCCCTCAGGAACTTCTGACAATTTTTCTTTCCTCTCTTATTAAAATATTTTGGAGTAGGATTTTCCATTCTTTGTGTTGAATTAACATTTTTCCTTTGATTTAATAAATGTTATTGACTTTAGTAAAGAGTAAAAATGTTTAAAATTCTACCTAATTTGGAACTTTAATGTGGTAAAAAAAAATTTAAAGGTGAATTTATGATCCATTCAAATTATATATAATAATACATGTTTTTATTTTAATAATTAATGTTAGTCCATTAATAAGCCTAATGCAACCAGGCTCCAAGTTCACAGAGTTTCCTAAGGATTTTTCCTCTCTCCCCCTCTTTGCTCCATTTTCCCTAACTGAGATAATCTATCTCTACAGAGAGGAATAATTGTCTTCCAATTATCGAGTAAGTGAAACCCTCATTTAGCGTATTTTCCCACCATAATTTTCATAGTTGACCATAAACAACATTTATTAATAAAATTTAGAAAAATAAACATTTATGTTTACTACTTATTCATACTAGACCTTCACCATAAACCACAATTTGCAAGAAAAAAATAAATTATATATATATCTATATATATATATATATATATATATATATATATATATATACATATATATATATATATATATATATATATATATATATATAAAATCAATTAATTTCAATTTTTAACATTTATTTTCGTCTTGCTTTCATTCTATTTTTTTCTTCGCAATTACAATTTATTTATTTTTAATTTGTTTAATATATTTATTATTTCTTATTATTAATTTTCATTCTTCATAATTTCTAATATTTATTTACTCATTTTTTATATATATTGTTTTATACCCATTTATGTTTTTATGTAAGTATAACTAATTTAACTTTAACATTATTTTAATCATCATTAATATAATATTTATCATTAATATAATATTTATTATTCATTAGGTATTATTTTATTTTCATTAAAAATAATTTTCGGTCATTTATTATTATATATTAGTTAACTTTAGACTCTTTTATTAATTATATTATGATTTATTTTAAATTTTAATTTTTTGTTTTAATTTTTATTTATTTGGATATTTTAATTTGATTATTTTATAAAAAAATATTTTAATCTTATTGATAGAGGTGGACTGATATAAGGAGAGGGGTATCACTCAACATATCTTAATTCTAATATAATTTATTTTTAAAAAACTTATTGTAAGAAGAACTAATTATAAATATCTTCATACTCAAATTAAAGATTTTAAAACCAAAATGAGTTGATTCTAAATGGATATGGAGGTTTATTTTTTGAGTTCACTCTTTGAAACAGTATTAGGTCAAGGTCAAACAATGAACTATTTTTAACATAAATTTTTCTAGCTAGTCTAAAAACCTAGGATTTATCTAACCTTTGAGAGATACTTTGGTGTTTCCTATGATTTTAGTGCTTGCACTATTTAATTGTGTGATTTAAAAAAATATATAATAAATTCATTAGTGTATTCTTACTTGATAATTTTCCACATTAAAGAATAATCTTTATACTCTCTTACTATCATATTTTCCCTTTCAAATATAATATCCCTAAAAAAATAAGCTAGTGAATTCCTTTATTTACTAAATGGGTCCATAAATGTTTAATGAAAGAAAATCATTTGAATTGATCTTGTGATTATAAATTTATAAACGTCTTGAGATTATAAATTTATAAAATTTGAAGATAGAAAGTGTGAAGTGAATCTCTATTAAGTAAACTTATTCCATTTCATAGAAAACCTGATCTCCACTTAATATTAAGCGCTACAAAACTTCATCTAAGAAAAGAAGTCATGGAAAAAAACGTTAATACTATTTTCTATAAATTGTTTTTTGAATTAACACAACAACTAGGGATTGTATATTAACTAGTCTTTAACTACTTCCTCTTGTGAGTATTTTCAATATTGATTATTAACTAGTCTTTAACTACTTCCTCTTGTGAGAATTTTCAATATTTCATATGTTGTGAATTAAATTTTAATTTTTAATTTTTGGAATAACTTTTTTACATTTTTTGGATAGTTATCCATTTTTATACATAAATATTTTTACTACCTTGTTTTTTAGTCAAATTAAATAAATATTTCCTTTTAAAAATTGTTTAGGATTAATTTTTTTTATTGATGTACTTTTTAATTAAATTTAATTTTTTTAGATGATTTAGATTAGCCTTAAAAAAAATTCTCACACAAAACTTATCCCTTCCTATACTGTATTTGTTTTATCTACTTTAACTGTCGCAACTATATACATAAATACAAACTTACCATTTTTTTAAATTTCTTATCTAAGTTAACTTTGCATTCTTACTATTACCAACTTATCTTTCCTTGGTTAATCTATCTTTAGGTTTATATATATATATATATATATATATATATATATATATATATATATATATATATATTAATGGATCACACATATAACACGTTGGGAATATATATATACATCATTACAATGCAAAAAGCTGTTTCTTGTGTTATATATGTGATCAATATATATATATATATATATATATATATATATATATATATATATATATATATATATATATATATATATAGATCTAATATCTCATCATTACAATGCAAAAAACTTTGACATAACTTTATATGCATTATACTTATGCTTCTGGGTTTGTTAATCTGTGTTGGACTACAATACAAAATTATAAATTTCAACTTCATTCAGATTCTGTACTTAATATTTTGGTTTTGATTCCTATGGATAACATTTGAGTTTGAATTTAATTGTTAATCATACGACTATCTATGGTGCGAACTATATCATTTAATATGTATAAACCTTGATTACTTCCCATCTCGATTTGAAGACACCTAGCCGGAGTTAGAGAACCCCACTTGAATTGCATAGAGCTGAAACTCCTTTCTAGTGCATTTACCAAGCTTAGATGAAGTAATGGGGTGCAACCGAAGTGGCTTCTTGTTCCCCTGCAATTCCTGATGTGTACCATCTTCTGATTTAAAGTAAATGAATTTATCTTTGCAATCCACTAATGACCATTGTCTTTCTAACCAGTCCATTCCCAATAAAATATCGTAGGAACCCAGAGGTAGAATGTTCAGTTCCACAGTTATGTGCTGATATCCTATCTTTAGCTCGCAATTTGGAATGTTGGAATTGACTCAACTTTTTCCCCCATATCCAATTGAACCAACCATGGGTTCTTAAATTTATAATTTTGCATTTTACAGTTTTCAACTATGCGGGGGTTTATATAGCTCAAAATGGCACCAGGGTCACCCAAAATGGAAACAAATTGGGTTTGTAGCTTACCTTCTAGTTCTATCATAGTTGGGTGGAAATTCGCTTGTCGATCTTCTAGAGCAACATTGATCTTGGGTATGTTTCATGC
>CM076579.1:1365249309-1365404384 GCA_034641835.2 Pinus albicaulis | reverse complement strand
TCTTCCCATATGTCAAATATGTTATGCGCTTTAATGATTAAATTAAATGATTGGATTGATTATTAATGGTAAATGAGATTGTGTTTGGATTGAAAGTCGTTTCACAATTAAAATATTATATTTCATCCGCTTTCACATTTAAAACAGTCTCATCACCTTTCTTATACCATTACTCTCATTTACTCATAAAACGCAGGCACGAAGGAGCAAACGTCTATACAAAGCTTCCACTAAACACTATGGGTAAGAAGGAGAAGAGCTCAAATTCTGAAAACAAAGAAATGGCTTCGCTATATGCAGACACCGCCTGTAATAAGGATGCCGGTATATCCACTTGGGAAGGAATGTATAATCTGTTAGAAGAAGAAAACCCTGTGGTGATAAAATTTGCAACTACAGCAGGTTCCAAGAATACGTCTGAAGCAACCCTTAGAGACTTGGCTTGCTCATTTTTGCATAGAATAGCAGCAAGGCCAAGGATTCTCCCATATACAGACATGGTGAGATGGGTGTTGGATAGCACCGATATTTCAGACAGACAGTTCAGAACTCCATCTGAAGAGCTAATCGGGTCATTCACCATAGAAGATCTGAGATTAATGTATAAGTTGCCAGAACCTCAGGCGACTTACAACAAACAATTCATGGAAGATTTTGCCAAAGAACATGCAAATTTGGCAGAATGCACAAAGGAGTGGACCAAAAGAAGTGAACCATTGAAGAAAAATAAACAAGGTATGTACAACACGGGTTCACTTACCTCTCCTTATTGTTTTACTGCTGCCATGTTATGCAGGCTTTTTGGAAAGCCTGACATAAATATGATATTACCCGAATGGCTTCCTTTGTTAAATGCGGCTGTTAATTCTACAATTGTAGATTGGGCCAAAATCCTATCTGATAATCTCACCACTGCTATATTTCATTACCGGTCTAAATGAAATGTTTCCCAGCGGGTTTATCCGCCTTTTTATTTATCTGCTTATGTCATGGACGCCATCTGCTATGTCTCTAAATTCCCCGTGATGGGCTGGAAATGGACTATCCACGATCCTTTGCCCATTCATGTGTACCATAAAGAACTATGGGAGTCTAAGTTTGTCCCCCATTTTTACCAAATTTGTCATGGAATAATGCTGCCATTGTACAGAACATTGTATAATAAGGATGCCCCAAGGTTATCCTTAGAAACAGAGGTTGATATTCTCCCCGTCGCGAGATGGTTTGGAAAAGAATTGTTAACCTATATTAGGGTTTTTGGAAGTTATGCTTCTCCCCATGTGTTACCCCTATATGTTCCAGATAGACTTGTAGCTCGGGAAATTGCTTATCAGACCTGTGGCCAGGGAGGTATAACAAAAGATTTAAAAGAGAAGAAAAAGGGCATTTGGCCACAATTTCCCGTAAAATGTGGAACATTTTCACTATTTGATATTGGTCATGCATTTCAAGAGATAGGCAACATTACATGCCTACAGCTGTTCAAATTTTCGAGAAGGTTATTCGACCCAAATGATATTGTTAAGAATTTTACCAATGCAATCAAAGTAAGGGAATTTTCCGGGGAACAGGATCTTTTTGATGATATGTTCCAAGCAAGAAATTCATTCAAAGAAGTTTTGAATTCAGCTCAAGCGCAGCTATCTCCAGAGGAATTTCAAGAATTCAAGCTTTACAGAGAAAGAAGACTAATTCCTATTCCTTTGGATAATCTACGCTTAGAGCCCGCAAGGGAGCAAACTCCTAGTGTTAGTCTTAACGGCAGTTCAAGTACAGGTAAATCTAAATCAAAATCTGACAGAGATTCTGAACATTCCAATAAGTCTAATGAAAAGGAAGATAAAATGGAAGAATCCATTAAATATTCTGCACAATCAAAAGAACTTACTCAACAGCAAATTTTGACTTCTCAACAGACAAATCCTCCTCCAACCAATGTACAGCAACAGCCAGTCACCATTGAGTTAGACAAAGAATGGGAAACCTTTAACCAATTGATTAATGTAGAAGGACAGAATGTACAGACCCCTGTCCAGACAACCAAAGTTTTGAACACAGGAACAAGCAGCACAGCCGCAGTAACAGAGCACATACCAATCACACCCTCCTCTGAAATTGTACTTAATGTAGAAGACATTCCTCCTCTGGATGTATTTTATAGCCCAAAATACAAAGCAGTAGTAAAGAGACAAAGGAAAAAGAGAAAAAATAGAAAGTGCAATTGCTACTGAACCAGAACAAGTAGATGTTTTGTGGAAAGATCCTGCCACAGAGCCTACTCATAATCTCACTAAGTTATCTCAAATAACAGGAGCTTATGCTTCTGCAACAATTGATAAAGCATTTGAGATACAACTTTTGTTGAATGAAAAAGAAGAACAGGTAAAAGCTCTGCAACAGCAATTGCAACAGGTACAGGCCAATAATGAAGCACAATTGAAACTTGAAGAGTTACAACAAAAACTTCAAGAATTTCAAATAGGACATCAAAAAAGCTTGGCTGATAAAGACAAACAAATACAGATTATCCAAGATCAACATAAAGATGATCCTAAGCTTCCAGAATTCATTTCAGAAACTATCTCTTTGAACAATCAACTACTGCAACAAGAGGAAGTTTTCTGCCAAAAAATATTGCAATGGAATTCTTTGTGCCAAGAAAGCGATAAAATCACAAATCATGTCGTAGATTTACAAAATGATTATGATTTGATTAATGAAAAGATCAATGATTATCTAGCATGGCAAAATACAGAAGAAGGCAGAAAAGCTGGTGCACCCATCATTAATGAAAACCATAAAGAAATATTGTTTAATAACTGGGATGCACAAATCAGAAGGGCAGAAAAGGCAGCAGAGGAGGCGGCTACAGCGGCAAGCACTCTCACTGATTCTGTAAATGACAATTTACACAAAGCTAATTTGATCCCAGAAACTGTTCCAGGATATCTCCCACAAGAAAATCAACTGCAAACATAATGGAGGCAAAAGGCAGAAGAAAGAGAAAAATCCATCCAAGGACTAACAAGATTAAATTGGGACTCATACTGGATGTACTTGGTGAAGCCATACAGTCAGCACAGTGCGCTCAATTGTATCATCAATGCTACAGAGAAGATTGCTCCTACGCTTGCCGACTCTGTCTTCTCAAGACAACTGAATTCTGAAGTCGGTCAACCGCATCTTCTCAAAACCATGCTAGATGCCTGCAAGGTTAAAGATCAAGTTCATAGATAGATAGATTTAGTTTTAATTTCACTGTATTTTAGCCTAGGAAAAGGACGGTCATTGAACCGAATCCTTAATTTTTGTAATAAACTATTTTTAGATTTAGCTAAGTAGTATTTAAACCCTTCTCATGCATTTAGAGAAGGCTCTTGGATCTTAATATTTTTGGACTTGGAGATTGCATTTCTGTACTCCATTGTCTTATATATTTTTAAAAAGGATCACAATTGGTGATTTTCATGCGGAATTATCTTTGAAGTGTTGCATTTCTTTACCTTGGAATTTGATTTTGCATCATAGTTACTGGATAGAATATCAGATTGCATTTGAAAGTCCTCAAGATGAACAAGGTATTTCTATCTGTTCACTGTTGATTTCTTTTGTCTTATGATATTCGTTTTAAAATTGCTATCATTTATATGTATATTGGTTTTCACAACACTTCCTTTTATATATCATTTCTGAGTATAATTGAAACGTTATTTTTCATAGTTACATGTAAATGTTATACAATGATGAATGCAATATGTTTATATAACTCTGTTTAATTTCTTAAACAGAGTTATCTTTATTTGTTTCTGCATATTTCAATTTAATTAATAATACATTTTCATGGTTATTATTGAATTGGAACAATCTTAAGTTGTATTCACACATAATTACCCGGGTTAGTGTTAGAATTTCTTTATCAGTATTTAGTTTAAATTAGATAGTTTTATTTCAGTCAATTTAGTCCCATTTCCACTCATCCAAATCAACCCATCACCAACCCATTTAGTTATAAGGAAACTGGTCCTTTAAATCCAGTCGGAGCCACCATACCAAACGGAAAAGGAGCTGTCCTAAGGTCCCGACCGGGTGGTTTTTCCCAATGTTTGAAGCAGAGATTTTCTAGGCTTCAACAAGTCTAGGCTTCAACAAGTCCATAAAGAAAAAAAGAGATCAACTTACTATTGTGACACTCCTCGGCAATGATCCCGAGAGTGGCAAGATGGTTGATAGTCGAGTGGTATCTCATAAAACCAACTTTCCTTTAGGGCTACTTTACCATGATTTAACCAATGGATAATCTTCTTATCCAAAATGAGACCATAAAGCTTGGATAATATGTGGCTAATCATAATGGTCCTATAGTTAGAGGAAACAATTTTGTCCCCATTTTTCAAGATAGGAACAATAAGGCTCTGTGTCCAAGGCTTAGAGAACCCATGATTTCTAGCCAAATTGAGAAGCTTATGAGGATGAGGAATGTGGATAAATCTTCCCAGGTTTAATATCCCAGCTTGGTATCCTTAAATATATTTATCTTTCTCACTAGCAAGCTTATTAATCCCAGACTCAATGTCCTCAAGAGAAAAGATATATTCCTTAATAGGAGTGCTAACGATGTTGTCCATGGTGTTCGAGGAGTCACACAAATTTTTAAGATAGATGTCCCACTTGTCTAAGTGGATCGAATTATTATCTTTAGATTTACGAACAAGCACATTCCACAAAAACTTTCTGGGTGCAGCTTTATAAAGGTGAAGAATATACTCTTGCCTCTTATTAATATATGATCACTTATTCTCTTTAATAATGAGGGCTTTGTATATACTAATATTTCAGAGCTTTACAGTTTCATTAGGAGTGTCTTGAATAGTTTTCCTGGAATTTTTACAATATTTCTCATACCAAGGGTTGGAATTTCTATTAATATTATTATATAAAACCTCAGTAGAGAACTTGTTAATGGTATTGGAAAGGGTAGTAGTAAAATTGTGATAAATTTGATGAATATTGTTATTATAAGTTAGGGCACTTAAATCCCTTTTTAGCTCCTTTAAGAAAAGGTGATTGAAATGAGTGTGTCTTTGGATATTACTAGTATCTTGTATGTGGCTGGTATGCATGACAAGATTGATGGTTAGAGACAAGGGCCTATGGCCAAAGCATGGCACGAAATATTTAAGAAACTCAAAGTTGGTAATACAGTTAAGGACATGGGTGTCCAAAATCGCATAATATACAACATTACTTCACAACCCATGTAAAAAAATCATATAGCTAGAGGAAGACCACTTGCTAATACCATTATAGATAATCATGCCTTGGGAATTGCAAAGTTTGAGGAGCTCAGTCCCAAATAAGTTCTCGGTTCTGTCTTTAGAGGTTCTCTTAAATATATTAGCTAAGTTTTCATCTTCATCAAGCCACAAGGGGTCAAAGTTAGAATGGTTACTTAACATAATATCTTGGTTGATAGCAGTTCTAACATTTATAATAAGAAAAATAAAATAAAATATTTATTTATTTATAATAATTAATAAATAAATACAGTGTTAAATTTGTAACAAGTAAATAAGAATAAAAATATTAGAAAACATCCCATAAATACATATAAGCAGATGATAAATAAAATATACTTTTAACTCAAATAAAATAAAATTAGATAAAATAAAAAATACTTCTTTGTTTGACATCAGTATATTAAATTAGACCTTATTATTGTCATAATTAAATTCATGTAAAATATGATACATTTATTTTAATGTTCTTTTTATTTTGGTGAGTGTTTGCTATTTTAATTTTGCTGATGCTATAATTTAATGGGTTCAAATAATGATGTTATAAAAAATGAAATGGAAAAATTAATTAGTTATATTGATTTATATAAGATTGTATTACTTATATTAATGAATTCTAAACAATATAATAATTATGAAGGTTATTATAAGAAATTAATTTTTATTATTATTTTATACTAAAAAAAAATCTAAAAATTAAAATATTTAAATGTATTAAAAGATGTATTCATAATGAAAATGAATTATGTTGAGATAAACTAAAGTTATATCTTAAGAACTAAAATATATAAATACATATGAATAATTAATAAATGTATTATTCATAATTGCTTATCAATTGTATCTCAAATATGTTTAAAATCTATAAATACATACAAATAATTAATAAATTCATTATGTAAAATTTATTATCAAATGTATCTTTGTATCTCAAGTGTATTTAAAAAATGACAATTTGGATGATCACACCTTTAACAAACATTGAGATTCCAACATGAAATTATATTTCAATATCACAAATATGTAGAGAGAGCATGTTTCCTTTCTAGAAGAAAGATAACCGAACACTTATGGCCAACACCTAAAAAAAACTACTTTGCTTAAGCTAACAAAAAAACCAATTACTTATTATAAATTATTTAACTAATATAGTAACTAATCCACAATGCATGATAAATAGGAAAGGTATGAAACCTATAGTGGTGGTGAAACCCGATGATTTAAAAAAGAGTTATGTCACCTCTCTTCAATTTTGAATAATATGATAAGATAACACTTTTTGTCAGAAAATTAAAGAGATTTTTTTTTTTTTTTAAGGTAGTTAGAGGTACTTTCTAGTTTAGTATGAAAAATATGTAATTTAATGCCACTTAAACATTGAGATAAAAAAACTATGTTAAATAAAAATAATTTCAAATTGAAATAATAAAAACAAAAAATCTACTATATTATTATTATTATTAATTTTTGTTAAGTAGTTAAGGTGAACTTGATTTGGTCAAGTTATCCATCTTAACTCTAGATCTACCAACTTCTAGAGAGATCAAATATTCTCAAGAGATTTGATCTGATTTGATCTCTCTTGACACTTTGTAAATCCAAAATTAAAATAAATCTAAATCAATGTTTAAAGAAATTAACATTACTTCATGTTTTCTTGATTTATTTGAATACTAATATAGGTATCTATTCACAAATCTATAAATTAATAAGATGGAATTCCATGGAATTTTAAAAAATTACATATTCACAAATCTAAGTTTACGCTATAAGATGAAACTCAAGCTAAAGCATTTTGAAAAAATAATTCTAAAACATTAAAAGGTGTCGCTTAGCAAGATGATTACTAAAACCCTTAGTGAGTGTTTATGTCTTTCAATCCATTGCCACATTTCTACCAACCAATTATGCCATAACGTTAGTGTATAGATTGTAAATGTTAAAATCATTGACCACCATTCTTCAATCCTAATAATTATAACTTCCTTAAAATAGTGTCAACCATTTTCAATAAAGAATATGAAAGCAATAAAATCACAAATAGGGCTGAATTTCTTTTAGTAATGAGCTATCATTAATAGGTTGGCCAAACATTTTCGTCACATGCACACTATATGGCTAAATATCTATATATTAGTGTGGTCTAAAATAATATAGATATGAATGTGCATCATTCAAATTAATATAGATATTTGTGATTGCATAATGGCCTGTTTTGAAAAATGAATCAATACCATCACATTAAACTGTAAGTCAAGCCCATTCGGCTCTCCTCACCACATCAAATACAGTTTATCATCAAATCATTAGGTTTTTAAACAAACTTTTATTTCTCACCAATGAATTTCAAACCTCATAAAATTAATTGTATCATTATTCTCAATCAATAATAATTTTGGAATATAATTTTATAATTAATATTTAAATATTTGACAACTATTATAAAACTTTAGAAAAGTTGTTTTTATTGCAAATAATCAATTAAAAATCAAAATTAATTCGATAAACTAATTACAATATACTTTGCATAAGAATTAATTGAAAGTCAAAATTAATTTGACAAATTGATTACAATATACTTTGCATAACAATTAAATGAAAGTCAAAATTATTTTGACAAATTGATTACAATATACTCTGCATTTGGCAAGATTAAAAAAAATAAAATAAAAATAAGCATTTATCTAAATTTTAAATACATAAAATTAGGTTGGTAATATTTCAAATAAAAATTTAAGATATATAAATGTAAATATTTTAAACTAATTAACATAGATAGCATTTTAGCTTACATTTAGATGCAAATCAATGTCATACATTTAAAATACCATAAATAATATATTAATATTTACAATATTTTCACTCATTTTAAGTGCAAATTTATTTTTATAAATTATTTTACATAATTTTTTAATACAAATGTATGTTTTTATATATTATAAAAAATAAAAAAATAAAAAATAAAAATAAAAAACCAATTTCTCAAATGTTTACTGATTACTCTTTGACCAATAGCTTTCCTCTCAATGTTGTAATTCTAGTTGAGTTAATAAGGAATGTCAATACCGAAATATTTATAAGAAGAGATTTAATCCAAGAAATTTTTATCATAGAAAAAATTTCCATGGGTGATCTTTTTGGATTTAATTATCATGATTTTAGTCTTGTCGGAATTAACCATCATACCCATCTTGGAGTAATAGTCATGAAGAGTCTTAAGCTTCTTGTTGAAGTCCTCATGGCTTCTAGCAAGAAGAACGATATCTTCAGCATAGAGGAGAAGAGTAATGATAATATCGGTTTTCAAGCTCCAATGGTTATCAATTATTGAAGATGTCTCGAGATTTTCCACAGTGTTATAGAACATTTGTCGAAGTTTGGAATCCCAATGGGGATCCATCTTCAAGTCCCCTTACACCCCACGATTTCCAAACACTCCTCTAGCTTATCGATGTAAATACCAAAAAGGGTAGGGGAAAGGGGACACCGTTACTTAACCCTTATATTTCATTTAATATATTTAGAGCACACTTCATTGGTATTAATCTTGGCAAAAAGTGTCTCGTAAAGGTGAATCACAACAATCTTCAACTTAGGAGGAGTCATTATCTCATCAAATATTTTCTAAAGCTTATCCCGAGGAACAATTTCAAATTCTTTTCTAAAGTCCACAAAGCAACAAAAGAGGTCAACTTCAGTATTGTGACACTCCTCTGTAATGATCCTGAGAGTGGAAAGATGGTCGATAGTCGAGTGGTATCTCCTAAAACTAGCTTTCCCTTTAGCTCTTTTACCATGGATTTCAATCCAATGGCTAATATTCTTATTCAAAATGAGACCATAATTCTTGGATAATGTGTGGCTAATCATAATGGTCCTATAGTTAGAGGGAACATTTTTGTCCCCATTTTTCAAGATAGGAACAATAAGGCTCTACGTCCAAGGCTTAGAGAAGCCATGATTTCTACCCAAATTAAGAAGCTTATGGAGATGAGGAATGTGGATAAATCTTCCTAGGTTTAAGATCCCAGCTTGGTATCCTTCAATATATTTAGCTTTCTCACTAGCAAGCTTATTAATCCTAGGCTCAACATCCTTAAGAGAAAAGATATATTCCTTAATAGGAGTGCTAACGATGTTGTCCATGGTGTCTGGGGAGTCACACAACTTTTTAAGATAGATGTCCCTCTTTTCTAAGTGGATTGAATTATTATCTTTAGATTTACGAACAAGCACATTCCACAAAAACTTTCTGGGTGCAACTTTATAAAGGTGAAGAATATGCTCTTGCCTCTTATTAATATATGATCACTTCTTCTCTTTAATGAAGGCTCTATATATACTAATTTTTTAGAGCTTTACAGTTTCATTAGGAGTGCCTTAAATAGTTTTCCTAGAATTTTTACAATATTTCTCATACCAAGGGTTGGAAGTTATATTAATATTATTATATGAAACCTCAGTAGAGAACTTGTTAATGGTATTGGAAAGGGTAGTAGTAAAATTGTGACAAATTTTATGAATATTGTTATTATAAGTCAGGGAACTTAAATCCCTTTTTAGCTCCTTTAAGAAAAGGTGATCGAAATGAGCGTGTCTTTGGATTTAAGTAGTATCTTGCATGTGGCGGGTATGCATGGCAAGATTGATTGTTAAAGACAAGGGCCTATGGCCAACGCGTGGCATGAAATATTTAAGAAACTCAAAGTTGGTAATATGATTATGGACATGGGTGTCCAAAATCGTATAGTCTACAACATTACTTCACAACCCATGTAAACAGGTCATCTAGCCAGAGGAAGGCCGCTTGCTAATACCATTATAGATAATCATGCCTTGGGAATTACAAAGTTTGAGGAGCTTGGTCCCAAATAAGTTCTTGGTTCTGTCTTCAAATGTTCTCTTAAATATAATAGCTATGTTTTCATGTTCATCAAGCCACAAGGGGTCAAAGTTAAAATGGTTAACATAATATCTTGCTTGATAGCAGTTCTAACATTCATAATAAGAAAATAAAATAAAATATTTATTTATTTATAATAATTAACAAATAAATACAGTGTTAAATTTGTAACAAGTAAATAAGAATAAAAATGTTAGAAAACATCCCATAAATACATATAAGCAAATGATAAATAAAATATATATTTAACTCAAATAAAATAAAATTAGATAAAATAGAAAATACTTCCTTGTTGACATCAATATATTAAATTAGACCTCATTATTGTCATAATTAAATTCATGTAAAATAGGATACATTTATTTTAATGTTCTTTGTATTTTGGTGAGTCTTCGTTGTTTTAATTTTGCTGATGTTATAATTTAATGGGTTCAAATAATGATGTTTAAAAAAGTGAAATAGAAAAATTAATTAGTTATATTGATTTATATAAGATTGTATTACTTATATTAATGAATTCTAAACAATATAATAATTATGAAGGTTATTATAAGAAATTAATTTTATTATTATTTTATACGAGAAAAAAAATTATAAATGTAATAAAATCTAAAAATTAAAATATTTAAATGTATTAAAAGATGTATCCATAATTAAAATGAATTTATGTTGAGATAAACTAAAGATTATATCTTAAGAATTAAAATATATAAATACATATGAATAATTAATAAATGTATTATTCATAATTGCTAATCAATTGTATTTCAAATGTGTTTAAAATCTATAAAAACATATAAATAATTAATAAATTCATTATGTATAATTTATTATCAAGTGTATCTTTGTATCTCAAGTGTATTAAAAAATGACAATTTGGATGACACGCCTTTAACAAACATTAAGATTCCAACATGAAATTATATTTCAATATCACAAATATGTAGAGAGTGCATGTTTCCTTTCCAAAAGAAGGATAATCGAACACTTATAACCAACACTTAAAAAAAACTTCTTTGCTTAAGCCAACAAAAAAACAATTACTAATTATAAATTATTTAACTAATATAGTAACTAATCCACAATGCATGATAAGTAGGAAAGGTATGAAACCTATAGTGGTGGTGAAACCCGATGATTAAAAAAAGAGCTATAAAAAGAAGAGATTACCAAGGTTATGGTTATGTCACCTGTCTTTAATTTTGAATAAAATGATAAAATAACACTTCTTCCCAAAAATTAAAGAGATTTTTTTTTTTTTTTTACTTATAGGTGCTTTCTAGCTTAGTGTGATAAATATGTAATGTAATGCCATTTAAATATATATATATATATATATAACTTCAAATTGAAATAATAAAAATAAAAAATTTAAGGTGAACTTGATTTGGTAAAGTTATTCTTCTTAACTCTAGATCTACCAACTTCTAGAGAGATGAAATATTCTCAAGAGATTTGAACTCTCTTCACACTTTGTAAATAAAAAATTTAAATAAATCTAAATTAATTTTTAAAAAAATTAACATTAATTCATGTTTTCTTGATTTATTTGAATACTAATATAGGTATCTATTCACAAATCTATAAACTAATAAGGTGGAATTCCATGGAATTTAAAAAATTTATATATTCACAAATCTAATTTTACACTGTAAGATGAAACTCAAGCTAAATCATTTTGAAAAAATAATTCTAAAACATTAAAAGGTATCACTTAGCAAGATGATTACTAAAACCCTTAGTGAGTGTTTATGTCTTTCAATCCATTGCCACATTTCTACTGACCAATTATGCCATAATGTTAGTGTATAGATTGTAAATGTTAAAATCATTGACCACCATTCTTGATTCCTAATAATGATAACTTCCTTAAAATAGTGTCAACCATTTTCAATAAAGAATATGAAAGCAATAAAATCACAAATAAGGCCGAATTTCTTTTAGTAATGAGGTATCATTAATGGGTTGGCCAAATGCTTTCATCACATGCACACTATATGGCTAAATATCTCTATATTAGTGTGGTATGAAATAATATAGATATGAATGTGCATCATTCAAATAAATATAGATATTCGTGATTGCATAATGGCCTGCTTTGAAAAATGCATCAATACCATCACATCAAACTGTAAGTCAAGCCCATTCGGCTCTCCTCACCACATCAAATACACTTTATCATCAAATCAATTAGGTTTTTAAAAAAAAATTATTTCTCATCAATGAATTTCAAACCCCATAAAATTAGTTGTATCATTATTCTCAATCAATAATAATTTTGGAATATAATTTTTATAATAAAAAATAAATAAATTATAATTAATATTTAAATTTTTGAGAACTATTATAAAACTTTTGAAAATTTGTTTTTATTGCAAATAATCAATTAAAAGTCAAAATGAATTTGATAAACTTATTACAATATACTTTGCATAAAAATTAATTCAAAGTCAAAATTAATTTGATAAATTGATTACAATATACTTTGCATAAAAATTAATTGAAAGTCAAAATTAATTTGACATATTGATTACAATACACTCTGCATTTCGCAAGAATAAAAAAATAAAATAAAAATAAGCGTTTATCTAAATTTTAAATACATAAAATTAGGTTGCTAATATTTTAAATAAAAATTTAAAATATATAAATGTAAATATTTTAAAGTAATTAACATAGATAGCATTTTAGCTTACATTTAGATGCAAATCAATGTCATACATTTAAAATATCATAAATAATATATTAATATTTACAATACTTTCACTCATTTAAAATGAAAATTTATTTTTATAAATTATTATACATAATTTTTTAATACAAATGTATGTTTTTATTAAAAAAAAAAAAAAAAAAACCAATTTCTAAAATGTTTACTGGTTACTCTTTGACCAATAACTTTCCTCTCAATGTTGTAATTCTAGTTGAGTTGATAAGGAATGTCAATACGTAAATATTTGGTGCAGTGGTAACCCCACTCTACCCACAATCCCAGTAAATTCCAATCTTTCACTTAACTGTGTGTAAATGCATCCCAAACTCATGCCCAATAATTTTCAAATCTGGCACTCTCCCACTTGACTTTAATTCCACGCTAGCAAATCCAATTTAATAAAAAATTCTGGTTTATTTATCATATCTCAATTCAGAGAATTGATATATTGATTCATCGTTCCCATTATTGCTATAACCAAAACAATAACGCTCCCTACCATGCGTATCAGACCCTTGGTCTTTTCTTAACTACACGCCCAATCACCATTCATATGGCCCACTTCGCATATTTGAGAATTATACACAACATAACACTTTGGTTATAAAAACTATATATTAATCAAATGTCAAGACCGTGGTAATATATAATATAATTACGAGTTCAACTTTATTGTTGAACATGATCACCAAGGTTGTCGCCTTATATTAATACCCTGAGTCCATTACACGTATCTCCGACTTTTATATTACCTTCGAACCTTATATTAATACCATAAAATGTCGAAAACCATAATTAAACCAATTATTTTATATATATGACTCCGTCGGGCCCCACAATTCAATCAAATGACCAATCCACGGAACGCATTGTACCTTGCTAACCTCCGGGCGCTTTATTAAACCTCAGGCAAGTACAACGAGCGACCACTGTCCGATAACCTTTGCCCAAATCAACGGTGTATATCCATTTCACTTGGTGTCTTTGTACTATCGTTAATGCACGAAATCGCACTTTAAACAGTGGTTTTGAAATGGGTCCCTTGCCATGTGTCGATTCCTGTATGGAATCGCTCCAATTCAGAAAATACCACTCTCTGTATAATAGTGGTGTGAAAAATACCACCCTTCAATTTTAAACCGCCGTTACTGTTCCTTGGTCAGGGTTCCGCCTCTCCAGGTTCCGGTTCTTCACTGCGCTCGGGTTCCACTCCTTTTTCTCTCACCGTAGTCTATACACAGTTTCTCCTTATACAATAAAAGGTTCCTTTCTACGCCGACGCAAAGTTCCTTGTTATACAGTGCTCCTCCGATGAGCACCACTATTATTATGCGTGGATTAAATTCATGCCTCCGTTATGGCATACACTCTCGACTATATAACTCGTGGTTCCGGTTTATATCTCTGCTCTTGTCCTTACTTATGGGATTCAGGCTTCAATTACACAAAGATAAATCATACACAGGATTTCTTTTATCCTCCATTACGACGCATACACATGTTCACATAGAATTTACTCAAACAAAACGGATATACATTCACACATGGATTAACTCCACAAGACACAAATATACTGAAACATTTCTTATTTACACAACGAATTGGTATACAATTACTGACTGGCCAGATCTTCAATCTGATGGCCTTCTTCCTTTCCTATGCAGCTCTCTGCAAGAACAGGTGCAGGCCTATGTAGCCCTTCCTATGCAAGTCTGTGCAGCCTTCCGACTCTATCATAGAGGTTTATATTTATACAACTACAAGGAATCGATTCAATTCCTTGATGACTCACAAACTCTTCAACTTCCTACAGTTCTAATTAGATTAACTTCCAAAACTAACTATCTCCTCGGGTGCCCATCAATCATTCGGGAAGTTACAATATTTTCCTTTCTAATTAATTAAAATAACTCAACTACAGATATTTACATGGGAGAAAATAAACATGAGACCCCCCTGTAATGTTTATTTATGTACAAAAGTGTCTGAAGTCTAATGCTCCTGCATCAGACTCCTCAGGTTCAAATGATTCATGATCTCCTGATCATGTGCTTTATCTTTATCTACCTGGATCCCATACTCTGTTCTGCAACTGGTCATTTGTTGCAGCATTCTTCTTTCGCCTTCCTCCTGGCTTCCATACCTTGTGCTGTAGCTTTCCACTTGCTATGCCCTCACAGTCAGTGACTATCTCTTTCTTGCTGCTGCTAATTCCCTACTTCTTTGCTGTTGTCCTCCTCTGAGGCATCCTCTACATCAGGTTCCTTATCCATTCAATTTCTTTGTCTAATCTTTCCCCTGACTACAGGATGCTTGCTTCTGTTTGCTGCATTCTCATCTCTATTGCCCTAATTCCTACCCAATCATCCATGTCCTCCCTGCAACAGTAAAACTTATGCTCTTCTGCTGGAAACACTTCAGCTTGTTGCTTCAGCCCTCTCTACAGCAATACTCCAAGCTGTTGTTCTGGCATTTCACCTCCTTTTCTGAATATCTTCAGCAAACATTCTTGCCATCTCCTTTGGCCAAATAAATCTTCTCCATGCTGCAACTCAAGTTCAACATCTTCTTCTGCCTTGGCAATCTTCAACAATTTCCCTCCTCCTTCTTGATTGATTCCAGTGGTCAAATCAAGTTCTCTAGCCACTGTATCTTCATCTTCTGTCAGAGTGGAACTCTGATCCTCCACTGTTGTAGCAGTCCCAACAGTCTGCCATACAGTCTTCTCTTCAATCTTCTCTTGGCTATTAAAAAAATCCAATTAATCTCTGCTACCAACATCAACAATCTTTTCCTGCATTTGAGACATGGTTGTCTCACCTTCATTCAGCTGCTCATCCTTATTCTGCAACAGCTCTTCTTCTTCTCAGACAACTCCAAGTGATGGATTGTCTTCTGCTTTTCTTGTCAACATAGCCACTCCATCAGTTTCAAAACCCCAACACCCAATGGTCCCTACTGACCATTCAATCAGCAATTCGTTTCTATCTTCATCCCATTGTGTCTTCTCATTCTGCAACCCCCAATTCTGAAATTGAGGTCTTCTCTCTTGTAAGGAATCCTGCTGATTCAACATACTCTCCAACAGCACAATTTCTCCATTCCATGGTTTAATGTCTTCCACAGAATTCTCCCTCTCTTTCAATTGACTGCCCCATGCTGTCAATTCTCCTTCAGCATCAACAGGATCTGCATTCATCAAACATTTGTTAAAACAAAATTCACAAGGCCTCAAAGCCTTTCCTTCTTCTGTCAGCACCTCAGTATGCTTCCCCAACCTTCTTTTCTCTTCCATCAGCACATCAGAATGTTGATTCCAAATCGTCAAATACTTCTTGAGACTATCAGCCAGTCTCTCTTCTGCACCATCCTCTGCAAGGATGTCTCTCTGCTCTAGTTCACAAGAATGAACTCTCTCATCTCCAGTCATCTCTGTCCTTACCATCTGAACACCTTCTCTCTGTGGTTCTATCCTCTGCTCATGCCACAATCTTGGCATCTCACCACAATATTCTTTATCTTCTGTTGTCACTATCTGCTCAGTCTTCATCAGAATAAAGTCCTGATTTCCCATCTCTGAAAAGACTTCAGCTACCTGTCCCTCATTCTCCACATGGCCATTTATCAAAAGCAGCCTGTCATTATCAGTATTAATGACAAACTCATCATCATCAACTCCTTTGAAACAATTTCTTCTACCAAATAATGAATTAATGAATTCCTTCTGCTGCAGTAGTTCAATTTGTTCTTCATCTGAAAGATACTCATCATACTTTGCTTGGAAACAGTCAGCTTCATTCATCACAGTTTCATCGTATGAACTATATTTATTGACACCTGCATTCACACACAACTTGTCATATGCAAAACCACAAGACCTCATGGTCTCAATTGGTGATTTGGTCACCAAATCTTTCTGATGTTCCAAGTCTTCTATCTTCTCCAGAGATTCTTCAATGGTCTCTTCTTCAGAGTCCTCAAGCTGTTAAACTTATAGCTTTTGGCAAATATCACAAACTAAATTTCTTCTGCTTCCAAGATGTTGGAAAGCAGAATCTTTCTCCAACTGTGCATGGGCATCCTCAAAACATGTAGCTGCTCCATTTTCTTCCTCAGTGACAACATCAGCAGTTTGTTCTCTCTCACCTGCTGTTCCTAAAAACATACAAAATATGTCAGATGTAAGGCTCTTGGACCTCTTGGTCTCACTTGAAGCTTCAGTCTCCAAGTCCTTCCCCAAATACTCAATTTCCCAGAGTATTTCCTTTTTCTTCCGAGCATTCATCATATGCTCCTTCTTCCTTAGTAGCCCTTGCCACTTTATCTTCTTCTTCATGAGCCAACCAACTCTCTGGCTTTCTTCTATCCTTCTCTTAAATTCATTAATCTCTTCCCTGATCTCAACAACTTCTTTCCAATATTCTTCATCTGTGATTCTCTTCTTCATGCCAACTACCTTGGCATCTGCCCACACTCTTTTGTTGTGGCCTCTTCCAGAACCTCTGCAATCTCTGCAGTCTACGCTATGGCTCTCAGTAGCCATTCCATTCTCTAGGAGTTCTTCTCTCACAAGTTGGACTGAGCCTCTGCAACAGCAAGCTCTCTTGCTGCAACTCACCTCACAAAGCTTCTCTCCTAAGCTCCGGCTTTTGGCAAGTACTGGTCCACTCTCTTTGGAACCTCCTGAGCACTCTCTCTGCTCTCTAGGCTTCACTCTACAACTTCTCTCAAGAACACCTCTTCTTTTGGCTCATCCAACCTCTGTTGGGAATCTTCCAGGTTCTGCCACACTCTTTCTGCACTCAAAATCCCTTGTTGGATTCTTCCATCACTGCTCTCAAAGTTGTGATCTACTCCTGCTGAGATGTACTCAATTGTTTGCACTTTGACTTCTGCAAACAATATCTTCCAACCAGAGTTCAAATAAGGCTCATCATCTTATCTCTCAAGATCCCTGACTGATCTTGCTTCTTTTCTTTTCTTTTCACCTGCATTACATCTACCTGTTGCAATCTTCTGTCTTCAAATCCAGATTCTTCTCATCTGGAGACCTTCACTGCATGTCAAATCAAATCTTCATTTTCTCTACTAGACAGATTCTAACATCAACCATTCTTTTATGTTTCAGTACATGTGCATTTCCAAAATAAACTTCTCATCGAGCTAATTAAGTTCTAGCTCTGATACCACTATGGTGCAGGGGTAACCCCGCTCTACCCACAATCCCAGTAAATTCCAATCTTTCACTTAACTGTGTGTAAATGCATCCCAAACTCATGCCCAATAATTTTCAAATCTGGCACTCTCCCACTTGACTTTAATTCCACGCTGGCAAATCCAATTTAATAAACAAGTCTGGTTTATTTATCATATCTCAACTCAGAGAATTGAGATACTCATTCATCATTCCCCTTATTTCTATAACCAATACAATAAGGCTCCCTACCATGCGTATCAGACCCTTGGTCTTTTTTTAACTACACGCCCAATCACCATTCATATGGCCCACTTCGCATGTTTGAGCATTATACACAACATAACACTTTGGTTATAAAAACTATATATTAATCAAATGTTAAGACCATGGTAATATACAATATAATTACGAGTTCAACTTTATTGTCAAACATGATCACCAAGGTTGCCGCCTTATATTAATACCCTGAGTCCATTACAGGTATCTCCGACTTTTATATTACCTCCGGACCTTATATTAAGACCATAAAACGTCAAAAACCATAATTCAACCAATTCATTTATATGTATGACTCCGTCGGGCCCCACAATTAAATCAAACGACCAATCCATGGAACGCATCGTACCTTGCTAACCTCCGAGCGCTTTTATTAAACCTCGAGCAAGTACAACGAGCGACCACCGTCCGATCACCTTTGCCCAAATCAACGGTGTATATCCATTTCTCTCGGCGTCTTCGTACTTTCGTTAATGCGCAAAATCGCACTTTAAACAGTGGTTTTGAAATGGGTCCCTTGCCACGTGTCGATTCCTGTATGAAATCGCTCCAATTCAGAAAATACCACTCTCCGTATAATAGTGGTGCGAAAAATACCACCCTTTAGTTTTAAACCGCCGTTACTGTTCCTTGGTCAGGGTTCCGCCTCTCCAGGTTCCAGTTCTTCGCTGCACTTGGGTTCCACTCCTTTTGCTCTCACCACAGTCTATACACAGTTTCTCCTTATACAATAAAAGGTTCCTTTCGACGCCGACGCAGAGTTCCTTGTTATACAGTGCTCCTCCGATGAGCACCACTATTATTATGCGTGGATTAAATTCATGCCTCTGTTATGGCATAGACTCTCGACTATATCACTCGTGGTTCCGGTTTATATCTCTGCTCTTGTCCTTACTTATGGCATTCAGGCTTCAATTACACAAAGATAAATCATACATAGGATTTCTTTTATCCTCCATTACGACGCATACACATGTTCACATAGAATTTACTCAAACAAAGCGGATATACATTCACACATGGATTAACTCCACAAGACACAAATATACTGAAACATTTCTTATTTACACAACGAATTTGCATACAATTACTGACTGGCCATATCTTCAATCTGATAGCCTTCTTCCTTTCCTATGCAGCTCTCTGCAAGTACAGGTGCAGGCCTGTGTAGCCCTTCCTGTGCAGGTCTATGCAGCTTTCCGACTCTATCACAGAGGTTTATATTTATACAACTACAAGGAATTGATTCAATTCCTTGATGACTCACAGACTCTTCAACTTCCTACAGTTCTAATTAGATTAACTTCCAAAACTAACTATCTCCTCGAGTGCCCATCAATCATTCGGGAAGTTACAATATTTTCCTTTCTAATTAATTAAAATAACTCAACTACAGATATTTACATGGGGGAAAATAAACATGAGACCCCCCTCTAAAGTTTATTTATGTACAAAAGTGTCTCGGGTCCGAGCATTCATCATCTGCTCCTTCTTCCTTAGTAGCCCTTGCCACTTTATCTTCTTCTTCATGAGCCAACCAACTCTCTGGCTTTCTTCTATCCTTCTCTTCAATTCATTAATCTCTTCCCTGATCTCAGCAACTTCTTTCCAATATTCTTCATCTGTGATTCTCTTCCTCATGCCAACTGCCCTGGCATCTTCCCACACTCTTCTGCTGTGGCCTCTTCCAGAACCTCTGCAATCTCTGCAGTCTCTGCTATGGATCTCAGTATCCATTCCCTTCTCTAGGAGTTCTTCACTCACAAGTTGCACTAAGCCTCTGCAACATCAAGATCTTTTGCTACAACTCACCTCACCAAGCTTCTCTCCTAAGCTCTGGCTTTTGGCAATTACTGGTCCCCTCTCTTTGGAACCTCCTGAGCACTCTCTCTGCTCTCTAGGCTTCACTCTACAACTTCTCTCAAGAACACCTCTTCTTTCTGCTCATCCAACCTCTGTTGGGAATCTTCCAGGTTCTGCCACACTCTTTCTGCACTTAGAATCCCTTGCTGGATTCTTCCATCATTGCTCTCAAAGCTGTGATCTACTCCTGCTGAGATGTACTCAATTGTCTGCACTCTGACTTCTGCAAACAATATCTTCCAACCAAAGTTAAAATAAGGCTCATCATCATATCTCTCAACATCCCTGACTGATCTTGCTTCTTTTCTTTTCTTTTCACCTGCACTGCATCTACCTGCTGCAATATTCTGTCTTCAAATCTAGATTCTGCTCATCTGGAGACCTTCACTGCATGTCAAATCAAATCTGCATTTTCTCTACTAGACAGATTCTCACATCAACCATTCTTTTATGTTTCAGTACATGTACATTTCCAAAATAGTCTTCTCATCGAGCTAATTATGTTCTATCTCTGATACCACTATGGTGCAGGGGTAACCCCGCTCTACCCACAATCCCAGTAAATTCCAATCTTTCACTTAACTGTGTGTAAATGCATCCCAAACTCATGCCCAATAATTTTCAAATATTGCACTCTCCCACTTGACTTTAATTCCACGCTGGCAAATCCAATTTAATAAACAAGTCTGGTTTATTTATCATATCTCAATTCAGAGAATTGAGATTTTGATTCATGATTCCCCTTATTGCTATAACCAAAAAAATAAGGCTCCCTACCATGCGTATCAGACCCTTGGTCTTTTTTTAACTACACGCCCAATCACCATTCATATGGCCCACATCGCATATTTGAGCATTATACACAACATAACACTTTGGTTATAAAAACTATATATTAATAAAATGTCAAGACCGTGGTAATATATAATATAATTACGAGTTCAACTTTATTGTCGAACATGATCACCAAGGTTTCCTCCTTATATTAATACCCTGAGTCCATTACATGTATCTCTGACTTTTATATTACCTCCGGACCTTATAATAAGACCATAAAACGTCGAAAACCATAATTAAACCAATTCATTTATATATATGACTCCGCTGGGACGCACAATTCAATCAAATGACCAATCCACGGAACGCACCGTACCTTGCTAACCTCCGAGCGCTTTTATTAAACCTTGGGCAAGTACAACGAGCGACCACCGTCCGATCACCTTTGCCCAGATCAACGGTGTATATCCATTTCGCTCGGCGTCTTCGTACTGTCGTTAATGCGCGAAATCGCACTTTAAACAGTGGTTTTAAAATGGGTCCCTTGCCACGTGTCTATTCCTGTATGGAAACGCTCCAATTCAAAAAATACCACTCTCCGTATAATAGTGGTGCAAAAAATACCACCCTTCAGTTTTAAACCGCCGTTACTGTTCCTTGGTCAGGGTTCCGCCTCTCCAGGTTCCGGTTCTTCGCTGCGCTCGAGTTCCACTCCTTTTTCTCTCACCGCAGTCTATACACAATTTCTCCTTATACAATAAAATATTCCTTTCTACGCTGACGCAAAGTTCCTTGTTATACAATGCTCCTCCGATGAGCACCACTATTATTATGCATGGATTAAATTCATGTGTCTGTTATGGCATACACTCTCGACTATATCACTCGTGGTTCTAGTTTATATCTCTGCTCTTGTCCTTACTTATGGGATTTAGGCTTCAATTACACAAAGATAAATCATACACAGGATTTCTTTTATCCTCCATTACGACACATACACATGTTCACATAGAATTTACTCAAACAAAGCGGACATACATTCACACATGGATTAACTCCACAAGACACAGATATACTAAAACATTTCTTATTTACACAACGAATTGGCATACAATTACTGACTAGCCAAATCTTCAATCTGATGGCCTTCTTCCTTTCCTATGCAGCTCTCTGCAAGTACAGGTGCAGGCCTGCGTAGCCCTTCCTGTGCAGGTCTGTGCAGCCTTCTGACTCTATCACAGAGGTTTATATTTATACAAATACAAGGAATCGATTCAATTCCTTTATGACTCACAGACTCTTCAACTTCCTACAGTTTTAATTAGATTAACTTCCAAAACTGACTATCTGCTCGGGTGCCCATCAATCATTCAGGAAGTTACAATATTTTCCTTTCTAATTAATTAAAATAACTCAACTACAGATATTTACATGGGGGAAAATAAACATGAGACCCCCCTCTAATGTTTATTTATGTACAAAAGTGTCTCGGGTCTAATGCTCCTGCATCAGACTCCCCAGGTTCAAATGATTCATGATCTCCTGATCATGTGCTTTATCTTCATTTGCCTGGATCACATACTCTGTTTTGCAACTGGTCATTTTTTGCAGCGTTCTTCTTTCGCCTTCCTCCTGGCTTCCATACCTTGTGTTGTAGCTTTCCACTTGCTATGCCCTCACAGTCAGTGACTGTCTCTTTCTTGCTGCTGCTAATTCCCTGCTTCTTTGCTGCTATCCTCCTCTGAGGCATCCTCTGCATCAGGTTCCTTATCCATTCAATTTCTCTGTCTAATCTTTCCCCTGACTGCAGGATGCTTGCTTCTGTTTGCTGCATTCTCGTCTCTGTTGCCATAATTGCCACCCAATCATCCATGTCCTCCCTGCAATAGTAAAACTTATGCTCTTCTGCTGGCAACACTTCAGCTTGTTGCTTCAGCCCTCTCTCCAGCAATACTCCAAGCTGTTGTTCTGGCATTTCACCTCCTTTTCTGAATATCTTCAGTAAACATTCTTGCCATCTCCTTTGGCCAAACAAATCTTCTCCATGCTGCAACTCAAGTTCAGCATCTTCTTCTGCCTTGGCAATCTTCAACAATTGCCCTCCTCCTTCTTGATTGATTCCAGTGGTCAAATCAAGTTCTCTAGCCACTGTATATTCATCTTTTGTCAGAGTGGAACTCTGATCCTCCAGTGCTGTAGCAGTCCCAACAGTCTGCCATACAGTCTTCTCTTCAATCTTCTCTTGGCTATTAAAAAAATCCAATTCATCTCTGCTACCAACAGCAACAATATTTTCCGGCATTTAAGACATGGCTGTCTCACCTTCATTCAGCTGCTCATCCTTATTCTGCAACAGCTCTTGTTCTTCTGAGACAACTCCAAGTGATGGATTGTCTTCTGCTTTGCCTGTCAACATAGCCACTCCATCAGTTTCAAAACCCCAAGACCCAATGGTCCCTACTGATGATTCAATCAGCAATTCTTTTCTATCTTCATCCCATTGTGTCTTCTCATTCTTCAACCTCCAATTCTGAAATTGAGGTCTTCTCTCTTATAAGGAATCCTACTAATTCAGGATAGTCTCCAGCAGCTCAATTTATCCATTCCATGGTTTAATGTCTTCCACTGAATTCTCCCTCTCTTTCAATTGACTGCCCCATGCTGTCAATTCTCCTTCAGCATCAACAGGATCTGCATTCATCAAACATTTGTTAAAACAAAATTCACAAGGCCTCAAAGCCTTTCCTTCTTCTGTCAACACCTAAGTATGCTGCCCAAAATTTCTTTTCTCTTCCATCAGCACATCAGAATGATGATTCCAAATCTTCAAATACTTCTTGAGACTATCATCCATTCTCTCTTCTGGACCATCCTCTACAAGGATATCTCTCTGCTCTAGTTCAAAAGAAGGAACTCTCTCATCTTCAGTCATCTCTGTCCTTACCATCTGAACACCTTCTCTCTGTGGTTCTATCCTCTGCTCATTCCACAATCTTGGCATCTCACCACAATCTTCTTTATCTTCTGTTGTCACTATCTCATCAGTCTTCATCAGAATAAAGTCTTGATTTCCCATCTCTACAAAGACTCCAGCTACCTGTCCCTCATTCTCCACATGGCCATTTATCAAAAGCAGCCTTTCATTATCAGTATTAATGACAAAATCATCATCATCAACTCCTTTGAAACAATTTCTTCTACCAAATAAGGAATTAATGAATTCCTTCTGCTGCAGTAGTTCAATCTATTCTTCATCTGAAAGATACTCATCATACTTTTCTTGGCAACAGTAAGCTTCATTCATCACAGTTTCATCGTATTAACTGTCTTTATTAACACCTGCATTCACACACAACTTGTCAGATGAAAAACCACAAGACCTCATGGTCTCAATTGATGATTTGGTCACCAAATATTTCTGCTATTCCAAGTCTTCTATCTTCTCCAGAGATTCTTCAATGGTCTCTTCTTCAGAGTCCTCAAGTTGTTCAACTTCTAGCTTTTGGCCAATATCACAAACTAAATTTCTTCTGCTTCCAAGATGTTGGAAAGAAGAATCTTTCTCCAACTGTGCATGGACATCCTCAAAACATGCAGTTGCTCCATTTTCTTCCTCAGTGACAACATCAACATTTTGTTCTCTCTCACCTGTTGTTCCTGAAAACATACAAAATATGTCAGATGTAAGGCTCTTGGACCTCTTGGTCTCACTTGAAGCTTCAGTCTCCAATTCCTTCCCCAAATACTCAATTGCCCAGAGTATTTCCTTTTTCTTCCAAGCATTCATCATCTGCTCCTTCTTCCTTAGTAGCCCTTGCCACTTTATCTTCTTCTTCATGAGCCAACCAACTCTCTGGCTTTCTTCTATCCTTCTCTTCAATTCATTAATCTCTTCCCTAATCTCAGCAACTTCTTTCCAATATTATTCATCTGTGATTCTCTTCCTCATGCCAACTGCCTTGGCATCTTCCCACACTCTTTTGTTGTGGCCTCTTCCAGAACCTCTGCAATCTCTGCAGTCTCTGCTATGCTTCTCAGTATCCATTCCCTTCTCTAGGATTTCTTCACTCACAAGCTGCACTAAGCCTCTGCAACAACAAGCTCTCTTGCTGCAACTCACCTCACCAAGCTTCTCTCCTAAGCTCTGGCTTTTTTCAAGTACTGGTCCCCTCTCTTTGGAACCTCCTGAGAACTCTCTCTACTCTCTAGGCTTCACTCTGCAACTTCTCTCAAGAACACCTCTTCTTTTTGCTCATCCAACCTCTGTTGGGAATCTTCCAGGTTCTGCCACACTCTTTCTGCACTCAGAATCCCTTGCTGGATTCTTCCATCACTGCTCTCAAAGCTGTGATCTACTCCTACTGAGATGTACTCAATTATCTGCACTCTGACTTCTGCAAACAATATCTTCCAACCAGAGTTCAAATAAGGCTCATCATCTTATCTCTCAAGATCCCTGACTGATCTTACTTCTTTTATTTTCTTTTCACCTGCACTGCATCTACCTGCTGCAATCTTCTGTCTTCAAATCCAGATTCTGCTCATCTGGAGACCTTCACTGCATGTCAAATCAAATCTGCATTTTCTCTACTAGACAGATTCTAACATCAACCATTCTTTTATGTTTCAGTACATGTGCATTTCCAAAATAGTCTTCTCATCGAGCTAATTAAGTTTTATCTCTGATACCACTATGGTGCAGGGGTAACCCCGCTCTACCCACAATCCCAGTAAATTCCAATCTTTCACTTAACTATGGGTAAATGCATCCCAAACTCATGCCCAATAATTTTCAAATATGGCACTCTCCCACTTGACTTTAATTCCACGCTGGCAAATCCAATTTAATAAACAAGTTTGGTTTATTTATCATGTCTCAATTCAGAGAATTGAGATTTTGATTCATCGTTCCCCTTATTTCTATAACCAAAACAATAAGGCTCCCTACCATGCGTATCAGACCCTTGGTCTTTTTTTAACTACACGCCCAATCACCATTCATATGGCCCACTTCGCATATTTGAGCGTTATACACAACATAACACTTCGGTTATAAAAAATATATATTAATCAAATGTAAAGACCGTGGTAATATATAATATAATTACGAGTTCAACTTTATTGTCGAACATGATCACCAAGGTTGCCGCCTTATATTAATACCCTGAGTCCATTACACGCATCTCTGACTTTTATATTACCTCCGAACCTTATATTAAGACCATAAAACGTTGAAAACCATAATTAAACCAATTCATTTATATATATGACTCCGTCGGGCCCCACAATTCAATCAAACGACCAATCCACAGAACTCACCGTACCTTGCTAACCTCCGGGCACTTTTATTAAACCTTGGGCAAGTACAACGAGCGACCACCGTCCGATCGCCTTTGCCCAGATCAACGGTGTATATCCATTTCGCTCGACGTCTTCGTACTGTCGTTAATGCGTGAAATCGCACTTTAAACAGTGGTTTTGAAATGGGTCCCTTGCCACGTGTCGATTCCTATATGGAATCGCTTCAATTCAGAAAATACCACTCTCCGTATAATAGTGGTGCGAAAAATACCACCCTTCAGTTTTAAACCGCCGTTACTGTTCCTTGGTCAGGGTTCCGCCTCTCCAGCTTCTGGTTCTTCGCTACGCTCAAGTTCCACTCCTTTTTCTCTCACCACAGTCTATACACAGTTTCTCCTTATACAATAAAAGGTTCCTTTCTATGCCGACGCAGAGTTCCTTGTTATACAGTGCTCCTCTAATGAGCACCACTATTATTATGCGTGGATTAAATTCATGCCTCTATTATGGCATACACTCTCGACTATATCACTCGTGGTTCCGATTTATATCTCTGCTCTTGTCCTTACTTATGGGATTCAAGCTTCAATTACACAAAGATAAATCATACACAGGATTTCTTTTATCCTCCATTACGACGCATACACATGTTCACATAGAATTTACTCAAACAAAGCGGATATACATTCACACATGGATTAACTCCACAAGACACAGATATACTGAAACATTTCTTATTTACACAACGAATTGACATACAATTACTGACTGGTCAGATCTTCAATCTAATGGCCTTCTTCCTTTCCTATGCAGCTCTCTGCAAGTATAGGTGCAGGCCTATGTAGCCCTTCCTGTGCAGGTCTGTGCAGCCTTCCGACTCTATCACGGAGGTTTATAGTTATACAACTACAAGGAATCGATTCAATTCCTTGATGACTCACAGACTCTTCAACTCCTTACAGTTCTAATTAGATTAACTTCCAAAACTGACTATCTCCTCGGGTGCCCATCAATCATTTGGGCAATTACAATATTTTCCTTTCTAATTAATTAAAATAACTCAACTATAGATATTTACATGGGGGAAAATAAACATGAGACCCCCCTCTAATGTTTATTTATGTACAAAAGTGTCTCGGGTCTAATGCTCCTGCATCAATATTTATAAGAAGGCATCGAATCCACGAAATTTTTATCATAGAAAAAATTTCCATGGGTGATCTTTTTGGATTTAATTATCATGATTTTAGTCTTGACGACATTAACCATCATACCCATCTTGGCACAATAATCATGAAGATTCTTAAGCTTCTTGTTCAAGTCCTCATGGCTTCTAGCAAGAAGAATGATATCCTCAGCATAGAGGAGAAGAGTAATGATAATATCGGTTTTCAAGCTGCAATAGTTATCAATTATTGAAGGGGTCTCAAGATTTTCGAAAGTGTTATAGAACATTTTTCAACGTTTCGAATCCCAATGGGGATCCATCTTCAAGTTCCCTTGTGCCCCACGATTTCAAAACACTCCTCTAGCTTATCAATGTAAATACCAAAAATGGTAGGGGAAAGGGGACACCCTTACTTAACCCTTATATTGCATTTAATATATTAAGACCATGCTTCATTGGTATTAATCTTGGCAAAAAACATCTCGTAAAGGTGAATCACAATAATCTTCAACTCGGGAGGAATCATTATCTCATCAAGTATTTTCCAAATCTTAGCCCGAGGAACAGCTTCAAATGCTTTTCTAAAGTCCACAAAGCAACAAAAGAGATCAAATTCACTATTGTGACACTCCTCAGCAATGATCCTAAGTGTGGCAAGATGGTCAATAGTCGAGTGGTATCTCCTAAAACCTGCTTTCCCTTAAGTTCTTTTACCATGGATTTCAATCTAGTGGCTAATCTTCTTATCCAAAATGAGACCATAAGCTTGGATAATATGTGGCTAATAATACTGGTCCTATAGTTAGAGGGAACAGTTTTGTCCCCATTTTTCAAGATAGGAACAATAAGTCTTTATGTCCAAGGCTTCGAGAAGCCATGATTTCTAGCCAAATTGAGAAGCTTATGGAGATGAGGAATGTGGATAAATCTTCCCCGGTTTAAGATCCCAGCTTGGTATCCTTCAATATATTTAGCTTTCTCAGTAGCAAGCTTATTAATCCCAGACTCAATGTCCTCAAGAGAAAAGATACATTCCTGAATAGGAGTGCTAATGATGTTGTCCATGGTGTCCGGGGAGTCACACAACTTTTTAAGATAGATGTCCCACTTTTCTAAGTGGATCGAATTATTATCTTTAGATTTATGAACAAGCACATTCCACCAAAACTTTTTGGGTGCAACTTTATAAAGGTGAAGAATATGCTCTTGCCTCTTATTAATATATGATCACTTCTTCTCTTTAATGAGGGATTTGTATATACTAATATTTCAGAGCTTTACAGCTTCATTAGGAGTGCCTTGAATAGTTTTCCTGGAATTTTTACAATATTTCTCATATCAAGGGTTGGAATTTCTATTAATGTTATTATATGAAACCTCAGTAGAGAACTTGTTAATGGTATTGGAAAGGGTAGTAGTAAAATTGTGATAAATTTGATGAATATTGTTATTATAAGTCAGGGAACTTAAATCACTTTTTAGCTCCTTTAAGTAAAGGTGATTGAAATGAACGTGCCTTTGGATTTCACTAGTATCTTGCATGTGGCTGGTATGCATGACAAGATTGATAATTAAATACAAGGACCTATGGCCAAAGCGTGGCACGAAATATTTAAGAAACTCAAAGTTGGTAATACAGTTAAGGACATGGGTGTCCAAAATCGCATAGTCTACAACATTACTTCACAACCCATGTAAACAGGTCTTCTAGCCAGAGGAAGGCCACTTGCTAATACCATTATAGATAGTCATGCATTGGGAATTAGAAAGTTTGAAGAGCTCGGTCCCAAATAAGTTCTCGATTCTGTCTTCAGAGGTTCTCTTAAATCTATTAGCTAAGTTGTCATCTTCGTCAAGCCACCAGGGGTCAAAGTTATAATGGTTACTTAACATAATATATTGGTTGATAACAGTTCTAACATTTATAATAAGAAAATAAATAAAATATTTATTTATTTATAATAATTAAGAAATAAATACAGTGTTAAATTTGTAACAAGTAAATAAGAATAAAAATGTTAGAAAACATCCCATAAATACATATATGCAAATGATAAATAAAATATAAATTTAACTCGAATAAAATAAAATTAGACAAAATAGAAAATACTTCTTTGTTTGACATCAATATATTAAATTAGACCCTTTTATTGTCATAATTAAATTCATGTAAAATATGATACATTTATTTTAATGTTCTTTGTATTTTGGTGAGTGTTCGCTGTTTTAATTTTGTTGATGCTATAATTTAATGGGTTCAAATAATGTTGTTATAAAAAATGAAATAGAAAAATTAATTAGTTATATTGATTTATATAAGATTGTATTACTTATATTAATGAATTCTAAACAATATAATAATTATGAAGGTTATTATAAGAAATTAATTTTTATTATTATTTTATACTAGAAAAAAAATTATTAATGTAATAAAATCTAAAAATTAAAATATTTAAATGTATTAAAAGATGTATCCATAATGAAAATGAATTTATGTTGAGATAAACTAAAAATTATATCTTAAGAATCAAAATATATAAATACATATGAATAACTAATAAATGTATTATTCATAATTGCTTATCAATTGTATCTCAAATATGTTTAAAATCTATAAATACATATAAATAACTAATAAATTCATTATGTATGTATGAAAAAATGACAATTTGGATGATCACGCCTTTAACAAACATTAAGATTCCAACATGAAATTATATTTCAATATCACAAATATGTAGAGAGAGCATGTTTCCTTTCGAGAAGAAGGATAACCGAACACTTATAACCAACACTTAAAAAAAAAATCTTTGCTTAAGCCAACAAAATACTAATTATAAATTATTTAACTAATATATTAACTAATCCACAATGCATGATGAGTAGGAAAGGTATGAAACCTATAGTGGTGGTGAAACCCGATGATTAAAAAAGAGCTATAAAAAGAAGAGATTACCGAGGTTATGGTTATGTCACCTCTCTTCAATTTTGAATAATATGATAAGATAACACTTCTTCCCAAAAATTAAACATATTTTCTTTTTTGGTACTTACGTGCTTTCTATTTTAGTATGATAAATATGTAATGTAATGCCACTTTAAAATTGAGATTTAAAAAAAAAAAAACTATGTTAAATAAAAATAAATTCAAATTGAAATAATAAAAACAAAAAATCTACTATATTATTATTATTATTATTAATTTTTGTTAAGTAGTTAAGGTGAACTTGATTTGGTCAAGTTATTCATCTTAACTCTAGATCTACTAACTTCTAGAGAGATCAAATATTCTCAAGAGATTTGATCTCTCTTCCCACTTTGTAAATCCAAAATTAAAATAAATCTAAATTAGTTTTTAAAAAAATTAACATTAATTCATGTTTTCTTGATTTATTTGAATACTATTATAGGTATCTATTCACAAATCTATAAACTAATAAGATGGAATTCCATGGAATTTAAAAAATTTATATATTCACAAATCTAAGTTTACGTTGTAAGATGAAACTCAAGCTAAAGCATTTTGAAAAAATAATTCTAAAACATTAAAAGGTGTCGCTTAGCAAGATGATTACTAAAACCCTTAGTGAGTGTTTATGTCTTTCAATCCATTGCCACATTTCTACCAACAAATTATGCCATAACATTAGTGTATATATTGTAAATGTTAAAATCATTGACCACCATTCTTCAATCCTAATAATTATAACTTAAAATAGTGTCAACCATTTTCAATAAAGAATATGAAAGCAATAAAATCACAAATAGGGCCGAATTTCTTTTAGTAATGAGCTATCATTAATGGGTTGGCCAAAGTTTTCGTCACATGCACACTATATGGCTAAATACCTCTATATTAGTGTGGTCTAAAATAATATAGATATGAATGTGCATCATTCAAATTAATATAGATATTTGTGATTGCATAATGGTCTGCTTTGAAAAATGCATCAATACCATCACATCAAACTGTAAGTCAAGCCCGTTCGACTCTCCTCACCATATCAAATACACTTTATTATCAAATCAATTAGGTTTTTAAACAAATTTTTATTTCTCACCATTGAATTTCAAACCCCATAAAATTAGTTGTATCATTATTCTCAATCAATAATAATTTTGGAATATATTTTTTATAATAATTTTTTTTTATAATTAATATTTAAATATTTGACAACTATTATAAAACTTTAGAAATTTTGTTTTATATTGCAAATAATCAATTAAAAGTCAAAATTAATTTGATAAACTGATTACAATATACTTTGCATAACAATTAATTGAAAGTCAAAATTAATTTGACAAATTGAATACAATATACTTTGCATAAAAATTAATTGAAAGTCAAAACTAATTTGACAAATTGATTACAATATACTCTGCATTTGGCAAGAACAAAATAAAATAAAATAAAATAAAGCATTTATCTAAATTTTTAATACATAAAATTAGGTTGGTAATATTTCGAATAAAAATTTAAAATATATAAATGTAAATATTTTAAACTAATTAACATAGATAGCATTTTAGCTTACATTTAGATGCAAATCAATATCATACATTTAAAATATCATAAATAATATATTAATATTTACAATATTTTGACTCATTTAAAATGCAAATTTATGTTTAAAAATTATTTTACATAATTTTTTAATACAAATGTATGTTTTTATTAAAAAAGAAATATATATATATATATATATACAAAAACCAATTTCTCAAATGTTTACTGGTTACTCTTTGACCAATAACTTTCCTCTCATGTTTATAGTGTTTTGACTCTTAATTAATTTGTATATATATATATTTTTTTTAACTTTAACCAAAATATAATGAAAATGCAAATAGTTCTAATTTTAAAAGAAACACACCATACTTCAAACAAAATAAGACTTTCACTTTTTCTTTTCTTTTTTTCTGTAAATCAGCAGTTGTATTAGATCACAAAAATAGTACATAGAGTTACATAGGAGGCCTACCTGTTCCCAAACAACATGTGAAACCTCAAGCGAGGCCACACATAGGACGTCCTTATTAGAGAACGGTTAAAATAGCAGAAGAGACTACGCCAACACTGGCTTGAAACAAGTTGTATCTTAGTTACATCAAAATTATACTGCCTAAAACAAAGACTGATGAAGAAAATGGTTGGCCACGCAGGGCTGCCTCACATAGAAAGGAGGACTATCTTAGCTAAAAACCAAATGGCCAGCAAATGCCAACAGCTTCCAAACCCAGAAAGGAAGATTATCATATCTGAGAGAAACTAGAGGGAAGTCAACTACCAACAGAAAAAAGAAAAAAAAAACCAAAAGAGGGCCTACCAAGACCAACGTGCTTACTTTTTGGGGTGTGCAACCCTAGAGGTGCCAACAGCACTTTGGCCTACGCTGTCATCATTCTTGGGCACGCTGCAGGGCTTCAAGCACCTAATGATGGTCGTCTTGGTGTCTTCTTCAGGGACTTCAATCGAGACATTCAGAACATACCGCAAACAAAGCTCAAATATCTTGATGAACCCCTCGAGATGTTTAGATTACATTTTGAGTTCTTCAGTGAGAGACTTGAGAGCAACCTCCAGGCTATCTAGCCTCCCCGAGTTCTTCGTTGGGGCAAGGGAGTGAGCCTAGTAAACATCTTTGAAAGCTGCCCCTTGTAGGCTCATCGCCTTGGCCAACATTGTCTTCATTTGCCAGGCCATGCTCTATGTCTTTAAGAACTGCGTTGCTCTAGTAGTTGGGGTGCCCAGGTCTGAAATCCAGTCAACCTCTTCATTGATGGCCTTGTCGTCCATTCCTTCCCTTACTTTGTCCACTTCTATCTGAATAATTTCAATGCTCTATTTACCTTTACCTGTTTTCGATCTTGGTGTTTTGTACTTTTTCAGGGGGATAACTCCCCCACATTATCCAACATGAGCCATAAGACAGTTGCCTATGTTACCACCGTCGAGCATGATGAATTTGAGAATAAACATAAATGTTGGACCTCATTTATCATTGATTATCAGTACGTTGTAATCTGTCCTCCTCGCCTGATATACCTTGTAACTCTTTTGCCAAGATTTGAAGGCAATTATCATGCAGGTTACCACATATGATGTTCTGCCAATAAGTTTCAAGGATACTAACTGGGTTTTCCACCACGTAATTAGCAAGGACATCCGCCATAGCATTCGCAATATGCCTAACAGCTTGAAACACGACCCCATTGAGAGTAGAGAGGTGTGTCGTGATAAGTATGGTGACCATGGAGAGCTTCCAGTGCTCGGTAAGCTTCCCTGGCAGAGACCCATTTTGCAATTTTTTTGCTGCGTTAATGGCTAATAGTGAGTCACCTTCCACTATAGCTACACCATTCCCTAGCCGGATGAGAATTTGTAGACCCTGCTCAAGTGCCGCAAATTTCGCCTCATTATTGGTGGCTTCGCCTAAAGGCTAGTTGTAGACATGCATGATTTCCCCTTTGTCATTGCGAATGACCCCTCCATGACCAGCCAACCCCAGGTTACCCCATGAGGCACCATCAAAATTAAACTTGCAGTATCCTGGGAGAGGGAGATACTAAGACAAAAGCGATGTAGCCGGTTTCTGTTGTTGCAGAGGAGAATTGGACTCGGTTACTGCATTGATGCCAAACATAGTTAGAATTCGCTGGTCATTTTCCGAAGGTCTGTCCTTTCGCTCTGTTTTACTAATGGTAAGGGTTGTTTCTCGTATGTTATTCATTATATCATTTTTAATTTGATCCATTTGGCAGATTTCATCTTGAAATATTCTTCTATTTCTTTCCTTCCATAAGGACCAAACAATGAAACCTGGGCTAAGCCTCCATAGAAGGTTAACCGTTTCATGGTTGGTATAATTGGTTCACCAATTGGCTATGCTGTCATGAATGGAGTCTTTTTTTTTGTTCGTTTGTTGGAAGATTTCCGCCAACCAAATCCATAGGTTATTGGCCCACTCGCAGGCGTTCAGGAGGTGATTCATGGATTCCTTTTCTTTCCCACAAAGAGAACACCGCGAGGGACCTATGAAGCCTTTCCTGCGAAAATTCTCCCAAGTGAGAATTTTTTTGTGTAATAGAAGACATAAGAAGGTTCTGACCTTAGGCTAGTTGATAGCATCCCAAACGTTAGTGTGCCAGTGTACTTTATCTTCTTTATCTCTCTGTTCTAGGTAGAATCTAGCTTCTCTGAGGTTGAAGGTTTCGCCTTCCAATTTCCCCCATCCGAGTTGATATTCATCCTGTGAGTGGCAAATCTTCCTTTTATGAAGCCATGACTGCAGGGACAAAATTTGATTTTCTAGCAGGCCTTCCTGAGAAGGGAGGTGCAGGTGTCAATGGCGCCACTGATAGTTCAAATGGTTGTCTGTCCAGTAATGATAAACCTTCGTTTTTCTGAGCTCTTGAAATTTATGCTAGAGGGGTTGGAAATCCGGATTCTCGAGTTTGGGAAGTTGTTGCCAGGCATCTTCCCAGAAGAGAGCCATGCGACCATTGCGAATTTCCCATAAGTAGTGATCTTGGATGATTTTCTTATTTTCCCAAGCCATGTTCCAAATGGGGGAACTAGTAATTAAGCCATTCATTCGAACAAGGTCCGGAGGGTGCCAGTTTTCTGCATACTTAGCCTTCCAGAGCATGGCCCAAGGTGCCTGTTGTTCAGTGATCCATCTCCACCAAAATTTTTCTCCACAAGCTTTGTTAACATTTCTGGGTCTGGAAGCCCCAGCCTACCCAAGATTTTGGGTTTGCAGAGCTTTTCCCGGGCGACAAGGGCCCATTTTTTTTTGTCACCTGTTCCTGAACATAGGAAGGTTCTTTGAATGTTTCATATTTTTTGGAGGATACCTTTGGGGGTAGGAAGAATGGATAACATGTACTGAGGGATAGCTTGCAAAACTGCTTTAGTCATAACCAATCTACCAACAAAGTTGAGCGCCCTGTTTGTCCAATAGTTTCCCCTCTCTTCTAGGTTGGAGAGAAGTTTTTCCCAGTGGTGTTTTTGCCAGGGCTTGTCTGTGAGGGGAATCCATAGATACTTAGAGGGAAGGCTTTGACTTCTGAAGCCAAGGATGGCTGTGAGGTTTCTTTGAATAGCCAAATGAGTATTAAAGAAGAAAATTGACAATTTGTCCAAGTTCAGGTTCATACCTGATGCCTGACTGAAGAGGTTAAGGATAACTTTGTAACCTTGTGCCTCTTGAACTGTGGGAGTACCGTGGAGCATGGTGTCATCCACAAACTGCTGATGAGTGGTGGCTAGGTAGTTCTGTAGAGGTTGAAGACCCACAATATCATTCTGCTCTTTTTTTGTTTTAATGATACGACTTAAGCCCTCCATTAGAATAACAAAGAGAAAAGGAGAGATTGGATCACCTTGCCGAATACCCCTCGAGGGAGTGAAGGGAAAGGTAGGGGCACCATTGACCAAAATAGAGAAGCTGGGTGACTTGAACATGGCCATCACCCAATTAATCCAACGATGGCCAAACCCAAACGCCTCCAAAACTGCCTCCAGGTACTTCCAACTGACCTTTTCATAGGCTTTAGATAGATCAAGTTGGATAATAATGTCTGCTTTTTTTCGAGCTTGAAGGGTGTGAACCATTTCATGAGCTAGCAGTACGTTGTCCATAATTTTTCTACCTTCCACATAGCCTAATTTCTCCTCTAAAATAATCCATGGGAGAATTTTCTTAAGTCTGTCGGCCATTACTCTGTATATGATTTTTTAAAGTACATTGCATAAAGAAATGGGCCAGAATTTCGCTTGGGTGCAGGCTGCCTCTTCCTTGGGGATCAGGGCAATAAAATTAGAATTGAGGGATTTGAGGATGGAAGAATATTTGCAAGATTCTTCGACCACTTCCTAGATTTCATTCTGCATTGTGTTCCAACAAGCTTTAAAGAAATCTATGGTGAAGTCATTCGATCCTGGCGCTCTTCCATTGGGAATTTCTTTCACCGCTTCTTCCACTTCCAATAAGGTAACAGGACGGTTCAAATTTTTATTTTGATCCTCAGATACTATCTTCGAGATGGAGGCTGCCACTTCCCTGATTTCCCCTCTCCTGTCTATGTCTGGTTCCATAGAAATGTGGCCAAAGTGATCAACAAGGATGGTGGAGATATCCTGATGTGAGTGATATGAGGTTCCTTGATTGTCTTTTAACCAAGTAATCTTGTTGGTGCATCTGTAGTCCATAGCTAATCTATGGAAAAATTTAGTGTTCTTCTCCCCTTCCTTGAGCTACTATATCCGAGATTTTTGTTTCCACAAGATTTCTTCCTGCATACACCTTTCGTCCCACTTCTTCATGAGGTTCTACTCAATACTTATTTATTCCTGGGTGATGTCTCCACTCAACCAATTTTTATGTATCTATTCCATTTGATCCTCGAGGGCCTCCTTTTCTCTGAAGATGTTCCGGAACACCTCTTGGTTCCAGGTTCGGATCTAGGATTTTAGGTGCTTTATTCTGGCTTGAAGATGGTACATCTCTGTGCCTCTGATCTCAATAGGTTCAAACCACCAATGTTTGATTTTTACCTTGAAATCTAGCTGGAATAGCTAGAACTTCTCAAACCTGAAGGGTCTATTTTTAGGAGTACCGAGGATGGCCTCATCTAGGGTGATGGGCCAGTGATCAGGGCCTCCACTAGGAAGGATATCCAACTCCACAGTAACTCCCTCTAAGAGAAAATATTCAATAATGAGGAAGCGGTCAAGTCTAGAGGCAATCTTCTTATCTCCTCCTCTTTTATTCTTCCAGATGAAAAGCCCATTTTTGGGGAGGATGTCTATAAGTTTTGTTGTTTTGATGAAATGACTGAAAGCCTCTACATCCCCGTTCAAACTCCTCAGCCCCCCTTTCTTTTCTCCTAGAGAGTTAATCATATTGAAATCTCCCCCATAGATTCCTTTTGCATTGATGTGTCTAAGTTGTAGCTTAGAGAGGCGGTCTGGCAGAAGTAGCTTGTTCTCTAATCTCTAGGGGTTGTAAACATTTGTGCAAAGATAGGTACCAAGTTCTCCTATGATTTGCATTTCCAGGGAAATGAATGATCTGGAAGCTTTTGCATTGAGGAGAAGAAATGAGTGGGGGTTCCAAAAGGTAACTATACCTCCCTCCATGCCAATGCCCTCCACCTCTGCATATTCCATTCTTTTCCCTATTTTCCTGCTAATTTCCTTCATTTTTTTACCCGAGCATTTGGTTTCTTGTATAAATATCATGTCGGGATTTTCATTTCTGACTTTCTTCTTTAGAATTTTTTGTTTCCTCTGGTTATTAAGCCCGCCAGCATTCCATGAAAGGGTCTTCATAATAAACAGGATTTAGGAGGAGGTTGTAAAAGCCTCGAGGGATTTCATCTTACCCGAGTTTAGGAGCATCTGACCTAGTTCTTGGAGGGCCTCATTATTTGTTCTTCGTCCTCTCTTTCATATATGTTTGGCATTGTGGTTTGTCTGGTGCAAACCCTGGGCCTTGATTCCTAGCCCTTTTGTCTCTCCAAAACCCCTTTTTTTTCCTTTTATTTTTTCATCTTGCCTTGCTAGGAACATGAAATTGACCTTGTTCATTTCTTCTTCTAGGATGTGTTCCAAACCTTTTTGCTTCCATTGTTCCACTATTGTATTTAGGTCCATGCCTTCCCACTCCAAGATGCCCCTGACTTATAAATCCTCTGTTCCTATTTCACTTATAGTCATTTATGTATCCCCCTCTATGTCTTTCTCATCTTCAAGGTTGTGCATGACGTTCTCCATCGTGATTGTGTTAAGATCTTGGGAGGCCTCTGTGTTACACCATTTTTCGGTCATCTAACCTATTATCATTAGATGGACCCAAGTACACCATGTAAGACCAATTTTACCCTAAGTAAAATTGCTTGCTATATAAAATAACTTAATAAAACACATTTATTAAGTTGTTTATGGTCCAATTAGGAAACCCCAAAAGGAAATATTAAACAAATCTTTATTTGTTTGGTTTTCCTTATGGAATAATCAATTAAAAAATAATTTAATTATTATTCCAAGTTATATTTAACCCAAAACAAGGAAATTAATTAGATAAATCCTTATTTATCTCATTATTTTCTAGGAATAATTATTTAAATCTTATTTAAGTAATATTCCTTGTTAAATATGACTAAATCATTTATAAATAATTAAATAAATTATTATTTATTTAATTATCATTCAACCACTTCCTTAAAATAATAAATAAATTATTTATTTATTTATTATTTACAAATAAAGGGATTTGACCCAAGTCAAATACCTTTTCCCTCCAACAAATATAATAAAATATTCCATAAAAGGCAGATCTAGATTTGGTTAATATTATTTTAATCATACACCAAGATCTAGAATGACCCAATATTTTGCTATAAATAGAAGGGTTTTCTCATTCATTTGTCACCTTTCATTTGCATATTAGATCACTCTGGATCTATACTCTTGGTCCGACTTTGAGCCATTATCATTGTCACATTCTCCATTATTTGCTTTGTGAGCTCCCTTTGAGTTCTATGTTTGTCTGGGTTTTCTACACCAACAAGAGAGAGAAATTTTAGATCTGAAATGCTAAGGACTTTCAAGAACCCATCCCATTGAGGAGAATTGGAAACACCTTTCTTGTTTTCCTCTCAGGTACCCCTTTAATATAAAAATTCTTTCAAACATATTGTTCTTGTCTTATCTATTGGATGCATGGAGCAACATTTCATTTTTACTGCTTAATGTCTTTTTATGCATAGATCTGGATTTTTGTAGCTTTATTTGAATCAACTAACTGCAGATTTGAAGATATTGGAAGCCATAATTGATGTTAGGGCTATTTGTTATGCGTAGCTAAAGTGGTCTTTTTCTGACAAAAGATTCACACTAACACTGTGTAGAAGTTTCTAGAACCTTCAGTCCATAGTCTGGTATTTGGGGGTTTTCTGCTAACATTGTTGCTGATCCTAAAGCTTCAAATGCATTGCTAGTGTCCTTATTTGAGATGCCTATTATCTGCTGGTGTCTTCTATTAGCTCTCTGTCTCCCATTAGGCCGGGAGAAACCTTCCTCATCCTTGACCATATTTTCTTTAGTTTTCTTTGTTTTCTTATTCAGAGGGCATTCCATAAAGAGGTGCCCATGTCCATGACATTTACGACAGCGAAAGGGGATCTGTTCATAGTCGATGGCCTGAAAAAAAATCTCATCCCTAAATTCTAACCACAGTCCCTCATGGAAAGCACATGATACATCCATTTCAACACAAATGCACACACAGGAAGTGTACCTTTTTGCAGGGTGGCTTTCGAGGCCTAGATGAAGGTTCCTATTTTTTTACCAATTTTTTCAAGCGTCGATGGCCTCCAGTAGTCGATGGGGAGAGAGAATAGGTAGATCTAAAGAGGGACATGCGTGAAAGTCTCCTGTTCTGGGGAAAATTTAGGTTTCCAGGGTCTCATGTAGAGACCAGCCGAGGCATAAAAGTAGGGCCCACCATCAAATATCCGATCTATGTCTTCTAGGTTGGCAAAGACCACTGTGAAGAATCCTTTTTCCCCCAAATGCAGCCGGACATCGCCCTTGGGTTTCCATTGCTGCTTTATCCATAGACATAGGGCTTTTTCCGATGGCCAAAAATCCATAAACTTACAGATCACCGCATCTATTGTCATGTGGTCTCTATATTCTTGCATTTCTGGATCTGTGATGATGACTCGTAGATTTTCTGAGTTTTTTGGCCTACAACGCCCATCGTCCTCCTGTTTTTTTCTTGTTGTAGCAGATCCTGATAGATTCGGTCATTGCTGGGGTTGGGCTTCATCTTCTACAATTTCTTTTGTAATTTCTTCTGCCCCCAGAGTCTCTTGCTCAGGATTGGGGTTTCCGTTGTCTTTTCCTTCCAATTTCTTGATTCCATTCGACTGTTTCTGACCTTGTATTCCTTTGGTTGTCCTACCTACCTTTTTCTTCTTGCCATGCTCTTCTGTTCTTGCATTTTCAGATCCGGAAATCTGCACCCCTTCCAGTGGGGCTTTCCATTTGTCCATCATTGCTTGTTTATAGGAAGGGACCCCATTGGCCCCTGATCTCCTCATGTAATGGGTCGGGACTGACCCACGCCTTAGGAGTTCTGCTAGAAGGGAATTTCCCTCTACCAGAGTTTGTTGTAGTGCTCAGACTGTGCACCGAATCCTTTGAACAGTTTCTATTGCTATGTTATTAGATCCTTATCTGAAAGATGAAGCCCTAAGACTTTCACTTTAAAAAGCCAAAAAATATCATTAAAATGTCTTTTTGTAACTACTTCAAATTAAAAATTTATATATTGAACAATTATATTATTGCCTCTCTTAAATGCAAAATGATAAAATTATAAAAAAATATTTCTTACTATTAATAATGATAGGATAACCATTTACATTTATCTATCAATGATTTCGATAATATGGTTAATACATTCATTTAAATAAAAATAAAGATAAATATATTAACAGTGTGTTTAAACCCTAATCCAAGGCTTTAATGTTTTTTTACATTGTCTTCAAAGCTAATATTGATATTAGTGTGTAACTTAATAGCATATAATGTGCTCGTTTAGTACTTAGGGGGTTTATTGATATCAACGTGAAACTTAATACGGAGAGAGTTTAGATTTAAGATGTCATGTATTTAAATAAAATTCTTTAATACTTGAAGGATGAGTTTCATAACCATTACAAGGATACTTAAATTTTTAGTAATTAAAGTATAAGTTGGTATAATGAAAAATATCGTTTATATCAAAGCATTGTGTTTTAATGCCATTTCTTGTGGAAGTGCACAATGTTTCATGTGCTTGGCGATGACGCAATGTTTTTCTTTGCCAGCAGGTGAATGTTTTGCTCAACCGGAACGGTCCTGGGGTCAATGTTGCCCTCTTCCTATTGAAGAAGAAGCTCCATGTCGCAACTATGAATGCAATGATCACAAGAAAAATGGTGAGTTGAATATGAAATTCTAAAGTGTCCCACTATGTGTCCATGGCCACAGTCACTACTACAATACAAATATTGACTCCATGGCTTTAATGGCTGAAATACTTATAGTTGTGTGGTCTCTAACATAAACATAGAGTAGGATATTTTCTCTTATCAAATTTGAAAAACTTATTGTCTCGTGGAATTAGCTTATGTGTTAAAAGGTGTTTCGATACATTATTACATTATAGGAAGAGATATTCTTATCCTTAGGGGCATTGTCCAATGTTTTGGAATTTATGATTTTTAGAGATGAGTGTGGAAGTGGGGAAAATGGTAATTTCTCTACATTCTAGCACAATGAACTTCATTAGCATTATGAAAACTCTAAAACACCAAATGAACTTCTTTAACACTTCAGAATACTACTCCGCACCAAAGGGACGCAAATCACCAACCTGACTCAAAAAAAGGTTTCACCAAAAGGTTAACAAATCCATTGATCAAATTGACAACCCAATCGAAATGTGCTCCAAATTACAGAGAAAATAATGTGCAAAGAAATAATGTAACTTATCAAAATACCAATGGATAGTACACTAGTTTACAATGAGAAATGGGTGCTATATCTGCAAATATGGGAGTGGAAACCTGAAAAGACTACCTAAGGCATGATTAGCATGATGATAGAACCAACAAAATAGGGAGGACAATCACAAAAAAATTGTGAGAAGAAAATAAAATTCCCAAACATGGAGCGCTTCCATTCAACAATCTCTGTGAAGTGTAATGGAGGCTGCTAGCATAATTCACACTCTCTATTTTTTAAAGGGTTTGCATCAGTACACTTTTTACTTTATTTTAAATAAATTTTATGCCTAATTAGAGAACTTTTGAGGTCTAAAATGGGCCTCCTAAGAAAAATTTACCACCAAAATAAACTTTATAAGAACTAATAGGATTCAAGATGATGATGTCAACCATGGGGGCTGATTCACCATTTTTGGAGTGAAAAAGTAAAAATAATAAAAATAATAATAATAATAGTAAAACTATTTTTTCAACTTATCTCTCTAAGATTTTACTCAAATTTCGACCAGGATTACTCGTTGCAAAATTTAATTCCTCATCCAAAGAGTACCCATGTTGCATACTTTCGATAGATCCTGCTACACGAAAAATGAGAAATACATGAAAAAACGTGATTGGAATAACGTTTTTCATGTATTTCTCATTTTTCTTGTAGTAGGGTCCATCGAAAGTATGTAACATGGGTAGTCCTTGGATGAAGAATCAAATTTTGCATCCAACGAGTGTCCATTCCTCAAATTTAAACAAAACCATAGGGATATAAGTTGAAAATATGAGTTGAAAAATTAGTTTTTTCTTTTTTTCCTTCTAAAATTTGATGATGTAAACTAATCTTATTTTATTATTTCCACTATTATTTTATAATTTCCTTAGGAGACCCATTTTAGACCTTAAAATTTCCCTAATGGGTGTTGTTATAAAACATAAAAATATAGTTTCCTTTGTATATTAAATGTTGAAACCTTGTTTAATATTTTGCATAGATATTGTAACCAAAAAATATATATATTTTTGGGCCGAGTGTGGAGGAAACTTTTATTGTGCTTCATTCCCACTCCACATCTTCTGCACAATATATCAATGTTATGGAGCCACTTCATTTCTTCCTTCATATCCCACTAAAAATAATGTATCAACTTTATGACTCGGTCAGTTTTGGCATTATTGGGCATGGCACTACCAGTGTTAGAGAACTCATTGAAAAAACACCCCCTCCCCCTCTAAAGGACCTATTTTGAGCATTGTGTCAATTTCAATGTGAGAGTCCCCATAAAGGACCTACTTTTGAGCACTATGTCATTGTGAGAGCACTTATCTAAGTAGTGGCCACTCACAAATTTAGTTTTTTTCTTTAATGATTTATCGGGCATTAACAAATACCAAAAATAAATTGTCTTCCACTAGGAAAATTATGTCACATAAATGTTGGCTCAACCAATAGAAAATTAGAAATTAGATTTTTTTTTTTTATTTACAGAAAATTGTAAATATTTCTCATTTTCCTCAAACTTTTATTAAAATTTCAAAAAATTGACAAAATAATTGAAAACCAACAAACTTTGACCACTAAGAATGCTATAGTCCTTGGGGAAGCAAAGACTATTAAAAAAGGGTAGATACATACATGAGAAACTTAATGGTACATACATGCATGCGAATAAGATTGTATTGGAAAAAAATGCTAATATTTTTATTTTTGAATTGTCTTCCTTTTGTTAGATCTAAGACTTTTGTGATCTGTCATGTAGTTACATGTCTTTCAAATTAATCCATAATGTAGTTACATGTCTTTCGGATTAATCACATCATGATGTTATTAATCCGAAAGACATGTAATTATATCTTCCTTTTATTTTCTTTTTTCAAATAATCATAAAACATTAAAAAAAACTAATAAAAAGAATTATAATACCACGAAAATTAGAATAATTTCAATTTTGAATGTGATTAATAATTTTTATTTCAAAATTAATTTTTATGTGCATGAGAAAGGAGTAAGCTAACCATTCGAAATTTTACTCATTGTTCCCTTCCTCGCTGGCGGTTATTCTCCGGCTACTCCCATGGGCCCACTCTGTCTGCTCTAGCAACGTTCGTCTCCCGGAAACATACATCTCCCAACAACGTTGTCTCCTCTATTCAATGTCTATTTTTGTTATGGTGGATATGTAAACGATAGTACACACCATGAAGCATGCCCCATGCATGATGATGCTCTCACTCCATTTTCAAATTTCAAATAAGCGGCAAAATCAAATTTTGAAATAAAGTGGGAAATAAGAGCTCTCATCTCAGTATTTATTGTTGGACCTATAACTCTTGGAGCGAGCAGAGGCTTCATTCATTTCTAGTTGGACCTGTAGCTCTTGGAGCGAGCAAATGAATCATTCGAAGGGTTCCTTGTGAGTCTTTATGCACCTACGCAGAGAGTTTTTTCATAAATATTCCATATAAGAGAGGTAAAATTGTGTTTTTTTCACGATTATTCTTTATGCTAATAATTTGGTGTTTAATTAATTAGATAAAAATCATTGGTTGTTTAATTAATTAGATGCATAACCTATGCATTTGCCTATTTTTTTGAAGAGTTGAACCGCTATAGTGATGTCCAGAAATTAACCACATTAATCCACGACTTAGAAGGGGCAAACAATATGAGCAGAATTCAGTTATGGAGAGCGCAGAGCGCCAGCTAGCTGCCTAAGTTTGATGAAAATAAGAGTTGAGGAGAGAATGGAATTAAAGTGGTCAAATAATTTCCGAGTTTCTTAAAACTTCTTGTGTTCACAAAAATTTATTTTGAAGTATGATTTAATATTTTACATCATGGTTGGAGTGACATGTATTTATGATGGGTTGATTGAAATGATATCATTAATCTTGATATGGGTTGATGGCTCATCTTTATCTTGGTTTTGGTTGATGAAGAGGATGAGATTAATTTTTAAGATTTGAAATTTTTATATTTGTATATTTTTTAAGATCTAATTTTTTCTTATATTTTTATAAATATTTTATAAACTAATCGATGATATTATTTATTTTTATAAAAATATAAATTATTTTTATTAAATTTGGTTTAGTGATGGTATTTTTTAAAGTTTTAGGTTAGATTTTATAAAACAAAATAGTTAAATCGTGATTTTTATTATTTAAAATATATTTTTGAATATATGTAAATAAATTTAGATGAAACAATCTAATTTGTAATTTGTAATTTCAATATAATTTTTTATTAAATTTGACACAAATTCAATAAAAAAATAATGTCTAAAATTTAAATAAACTAATAATTTTAATATAGTTATTGTTGGAATTAATGCTTACATCCTATATTTGAGATGTTGGTTTGTGATGGTTGAGAAAATCTCTCAACCTCTCATTCTAACTTAGGAATAAGTTAGATCTGGAAAACTCTATTTAATAGAGTAATCTGAATGTAATATTTGTGTGTGTGTTGTCGCATACACCTTTGTATGTAATATATGAGTGCTTTTAGTTAGTTTTATCTGTTATAATCTATTCAACATTATATATGAGAAAAATATAATAAATACATAAAAATGTAATAAATATCATTTTTTCATTAAAATTGGTAATTCATTTATTGAAATGTACAAATAGTTAAGAAGGTGGTTGAGTTTCAAACTACATGGGCATGATATGTAGGTTAAATTTAGCATATATTCTTATATTGTGGTTTATGAAGAAGGTTTAGTTTTTCCATGTTTTCATTTTAAGATTTATTAATTTTTTTATAAGAATATATATTATCTTATTATGTTATTGAATAACATAAATATGGTTATATAAAGAAATAATGAATGCTATATGTATCTCAACTTACTACATAATTCAAAATCAATGTCAAATTCTCTTTTTCTTTATATTCCTAAGATTACTTAATTATAGTAATCAACTTTTTTTTCATTAATATTTTATATTAAAATTAATTGTTATCGTTATTACCATAGAATATTTGTATATAAAATTAATGTCTTCAAGGGATATATTTTCCCAATTTTCAAAAATAATTAGAAGATTGAAATAAATTCCATAAGGAAATCTAATTTGGAAATGCTAAAAAAAACTAAAAAATTACAATAAGAGAATGCAATAGATTTTTCAAGAATATTCCTTAGATAAGGAAACTTACAAAACTTTTGATTTAAATTTCTCACTACATTAAAGTAAAATTAGATATCTCATATAATAATGAGATTTGGAAAGAGATGACTTAAACTCATCAATGAAAGCAATCATTAATATGGAAGATCTTAATTCTCCTCATCATTCAATATAAAAAAAATATTGCAAAATTTAAAGTAAAATAATTTATCAAAATATTACAATGACAAACATATACATATATAAACACACACATCGCTAAAGAATAACAAATTAGTCTTATTTTTCATTCCCTTTCACTAAAACAAAATAAATGTGTTTCATGACCAAAAATCTTCAAACTTAAAATTCAAAATTAATATTTAAATAGTTAAAAAATAATCATTCCCTTGTATTTTAACATTCTCATTTCAAAACTCAAGAATATACTTATAAAGTATATTTTTTCTCGTCACCCTAACATGTGTATATGTACATAGATCCACCCAAATTTTCTACTCTATGTATTTATTCAATGGATGTCAAAATTCCATGTGAATTTATAGATTTTTGTGCTTGTGGTTTAAACCCTATATTGTTGGATTATTATCATTTTTAATTTATTAGCAAAATATGTTGTGTCTATAAATTTTTTTGTTTAGAAACAAGGCTAAAAAAAAATATAGATGGGTTGCCATAAAGAACAAGAGAATTTTTGCTACTGACTATCCGCAACGTAGTTTGAACAACGAAGTTGTCACAAAGTAGAAGAGAGTTCTCGCCACTACAATAGCGAGTAGTCGCAACGTAGTTTCAACAATGAGAAAAGTATAAGAGAGTTTCCACCACTACAACAGGGAGTAGATGAAACATATTTTCAACAACAAACACCTACAGTTGTTTTGCAACAACTCTCTGAACATTAACACACTGAATCCTCCTCCAAAAAACTTGTTACATTACATAGTCGATCAAACTCTCTAAACAACAACATTCACACGTAAGCCCTTCCCCATTTGAAAATTTTATACGTTGGCTTAAGTGTGAATGTTTTTGTTCAAAAAGTTTGACTGAATATATAATGTAACAAGTTTGTTGGAGGAAGATTCATTGTGTTCTTGTTCAAAGAGTTGTCACAACGCAATTGTAGATGTTCGTTGTTGAAACTACATTGCACCTACTCCCTGTTGTAATGGTGGCAACTCTCTTCTACTTTCCTCGTTATTGAAACTACGTTGCAGAAACTTAGTAGTGAAAAATCTCTTGTACTTTGTGGCAACCCATCTATAGTTTATTTTAGCCTTGTTGCTAAATCAGAGTATTTATAGGCACAACCTATTTTTTATCAATAAAAATATATAGTATACTTTTGAGAATAGTCTACAATTTTTAAAATATAATATTTTTGAAACGTAATATATGTTATAACTTAAAAAACATAATTAATATAGAAAATTATAATAAATTTATACTAATCAAAACTCATCACAGACTTGAATATTTCATCACAGAATTAAATATTTTACAAATAGAGGATGCAAGAATATATGTAGAACCAATTATTCCATATCTAAACTCTTACGCCATTGTTGATATTGTCAAGTGACCATCCATAAATATCCATAAAGGTATTACAATGGCTAGGTTGTGTCTATAAATACTTTGTTTTAGCAATAAGGCTAAAACAAACTACAAAGGGGTTTCCACAAAGTAGAAGAGAGTTGTCACTACTAAGTAGCCGCAATTTGGTTTGAACAACGTAGTTTCCGCAAAGTAGAAGAGAGTTGTCGCCACTACAACAGAGAGTGGCCGCAACATAGTTTCAACAATGAGGAAAGTAGAAGAGAATAGAAACCACTACAACAGGGAGTATCCACAACATAGTTTCAACAACGAACACCTACATTTGTGTTGCGAAAACTCTCTGAACAAGAACATTGTGAATCCTCCTCCAGAGATGGAAACTGATTCTGCACGTCCGCACTGAACGTGCCCTTACACAACTCAACTCTTCCAAAATTTACTTGACTTGCACATCGTCTGAACGCGCTCTTGGTAAGTACCTGACTCGACCCGCGGTGTTGCAAAATGTCTTCCCGCAGTGCGAGCGCATGCCCTGAACGGATGCGACCCGACTCGACCCAAGTCTACACAAATTCTTCTGCCGGTTTTCCTTCCGCCCTTCGACCTCCGCTCAAGCTCGCTACAACCTGTGTAAAGCTTCTTGAATGTGTTTTTCGAAAGGTTGATCGATTTTATGGCTTTCTCCTTCCACATGACCTTCCAATATATATGCATTCATGCATATGTGTTTACTCCACGATTTTGGCGCGACACACATGAATCCGACTGATCTTTGTCCACAAATCCCCTCGGTCATGGTGTGACATTTTTTCCATAACATCGTCTCACCACCAAGGTTTTCCTATAATCTCTTCACGTCCAACACTTAGCCATTTCGCATGCTCGTCTTGGCCGTCACTCTTATCGTTGCATGGTAGCCAAACATACGTCACAAAGTCACCACTATGTCATCTGTCTGTCGCATCCATTGGAGTGCATTTATCCATTATGTCATAGCAAGTCTTTTTACTACCCAACCATCGTTTCTTCGCATGACCGCCAATTTTGGCATCTGTCGTGAAAAGGCACGCCCGCCGCACTTGGTCATTGCAACTCCATCTTGTGGGAATTACACTCCCTCACTCAGTGATGATTAGCATGTGCTGTGTTATTTTTGGTTATTTTAAATACTAGAATAAGTTTGTCATTTGTGAACTAGAAAAAAATTGAAAATATTTGATTTCATATATTAATGGTGTTTTCATCTCTATGAGCAAGGATGTAAAAATAGTATTAATTATTAATTATTATACACCTCTGTAATTTAAAATTAAAAAATGTATTATATTATTTTTTATTAATAATTAAATTTATTTCTCCATGATATGACTAGTTTAAGTCTTATTACCTTGAGGCTAACAGGTATTACCTATTCTATATGAGTTGACTATGAAATAATCTGGGTTGACAAAAATTGTTTCCAAAGTTTACTTTCTAAAGGAATTTAATTTATTTTTCACATTTTTAAATTTTGATTTTATCCGCATTGTGAAAACCCGACAGTTTTCTTGACTGTGTTAAAAAAAAATAAACAATCAAACTCTTTTGACTGTGTAAAGAAACGGAAGCTTTCTCTGTTGGAGAAATCTGCTTAAAAAAGCTTCTTATAGCTTCTGCAGTGAAGAGCAATATTTTCTTCATTCACTGAGCGCCTAGACTAGCTCTGATACCATATTGGAATTTCCGAATAATTCTGAACACACAGAGGAATAAAACAATTCCTCTTCCACAACACAGAGATTAAAAATAAAAATTACCAAGAGAGAGATGGATTATAACACTATTTCATTAAACATAAAATTGATTGTTACAAAATAGGATTCTTCAAAACTCTGGTGTTTTGGATTCACAAAATAAATCTTCTCTTGGCTACTACAAACACATCGCTTCAATATTTCTTCTCTATCTCTCTGTTTCTTTTTCAGCCTTCGCGCTCTCTCAAAACAATACACAGCCTTCACTACAATGCACTCACGGCATATTACATTACACACACACACACACACACACACACATATATATTTCATATTTATAATATATATATATATATATCAAAACATATTCCCAAAGTTAAAAACAAATGTACCACGGTAAATAAAACGTTAACCCAAAGTTAAAAATTAAAACACAATGCACAAATAAAGCTTAAATCAAAACATAAAACAAACTTTTTGTGGGGTTATAAAACCTTTCCAAAGGTATTTTCCTTATCCCCCCGAAGCTTCTCTCATTGGTCAAGCGAAGGATGATGTCACCCACTCCAGCGAGTCATCGCTCATCTTTGTTGCCCATACTTGCTACCCCCTGGAATGGAGCTGTCATGTGATAAATAAAGTTGGTAAGTATTCAATGCGGTAGGTACTGCAGATAAGTTCGTGGTTGCATGAAGATCAAAACTGGGGATTTTCCACCGCCATTGTTGTCCTTTCCAAAATTCACATCAGACTTAATTTTGTTTTGTTTCAATCCCATCAAATAAATTCACTGTGCTTCATTTTCTCTGCGTGCAGTAGTTGGAATGAATATTCCAACAATAGCAAAAAAAAATTGATAGGGAGAGCACTCGACCTTAATTTAAAAAAAATGTAGGAAAAAACACACAATTTTCGCAAAAGGAAAATGAGAAAATGACATGGTTGGTCCACTTTAGTCTTCTCCTGATTCGTGTGCCATTTCAATTATTCAAGTATGACATAGATAGCTTCACATACACGGTGGGCAGTCTGTACTATTCATTCATTGAATTGATTTTCTAGTCATACCCACTGTAAATTCGGTTGTTTCTCGTGTCCAATATGAATGAAAAGCGAGAATGAGTATCGAAGCATCTAGTGTTAAAGTATTTTATGTTAACATTGTATGACATATCCTAAACATTGTGGGATAAAGAGTTAAATTTTTCGGTTTCACATGGAAATTTGAAATTTTTTGACGCAATATGCACAAAGTTATTTGTATTGTCGGCGTGGAAGTAATTTAGGTGACAATGTTTGAAATTCTGAAAATTCCTATGAAAGAAAATTATTTTTTTTAATGAGTTGTTTTTAGTGTGATTTTTTTGATGTTTTTCTGGTCTAATTTCTCTAAAATCTGGCAGGAATTCATTGAAATCACAAACTTGATGGTAACCCCTGCAGAATCGAAATGCCCTGGGGTTTTCAGGTTGTTGAATCCATATATACAGTCAAAAAACCAGTTTAAATGATACAAATCCATATTACACCTTGAATTTTTCCGCCGGATTTTGGCATGGGAAACTCCAAAAATTCTCACTAAAGACAACTTTTTTTAATGAGTTGTCTTTAGTGCGACTTTTTGGAAGTTTTTTCCGATGGATTTTTCCAGTCTAATTTCTCTAAATTCTTACAGAAATTCATTGAAATCACAAGCTTGATGGGTAACCCCTGCACAATCTAAATGCCCTGGGTTTTTCAGGTTGTCGAATCCATATATACATTATTTGAAATATGGCTTTTGTGATCCATAGTTTGTACAAAGATATTTTTCAGTGATAATCACATAGCAAGGAATATGGTCACTCATGCCATTTAAATAATACAAATCCAGATTTGACCTAGAATTTTTATGCTTTGCCACAAAGAACTCCAAAATGTCACACTAAAGACAACTCTATTTTATATTATAAAGTCTTAATTTTATAAATTATTTAAATAAGTAAAATTAATAATAATAAATTGATTTTATAAAAATAAACATGTTATATTATTCAATAAATTTAAAATGAATTATTATGGAAACAATTATATTATACCGTAATTTGAATATATATAAAACTAATAATGATTTGTTAACATAACAATATAATCATTTAAAAAAATGATTGTTAATAATAATAAAAATATTACTATACTCAAACGAAAAGGAGAAAATAAAATTAATATACGTTCTTCGCATATTCCCCATGTTTTAGATAGCTTGCACATATAAAAAGTATTTGGAATTCCAAAAGATTCATCAACCATCAAGCTAAAGGTCATTAAAAGTATGAAGGTAAGTTGTCGATGCCTCATTTCCTATATACTACTTTTAAAGCTCATATTTCTTTTAGGTACCCATATATATTTAATCCAATAACTATCTTCTTGTGAAAAAAGATCCTTGTCCAAAAATATCATCCCATTTAGATCAGAAATGGGGGCCATTATATGAATTTAGTTATTTGATTGTTTTAAAAGAATGATAATTGTTAGGTAATACACACTTCATATTTGCATAATGATTAATTAATTAATTGGGGTTTATCTTAAAGAACATGTGGTTAAAGGGGAGTTTGTGTAACAACTTGTGGTCCTTGTACTATATTACGAGATGCATTATTTGTTACAAAGGAACCCGTAATTATAAAAGGGAGTCCATGAATGATATGAGGATGTGGAAGTCCTAGTTGATCTTGGGCTAAATCACAAGGTATGCTTAACAAATATTTAAAGATTTGTCTGCAGAGGTGGAGGAATTGCTCAGACAATCAAAAGTGTTCGGAATCTGGGAAAAAAATATTTAAGAAATCTTGTAGTAGCAGTGTTTGAATTATGTTTTTGATGGTGGAAATGGATTCAACACCATCAAAAAACCTCAAGGGAACCCAAAATCTTGAATTTTTATAGCTATAACTTGGATTTACAAAAATATCTGCCAAATTTTATTAAATTCTTGCCGGAATTTCCATGATTTCCAGGGCAAAAAAGGAAGCTGGTTAGACTACAGAATATTTAAGCGAACCAATCGATTGTGTTGTTAAAGTTGTCTTGCATACTTTTCCTTTGTATCATTGTTGATCATTGATTGCATAAATTCCTACACATTTTAAAAATATGAAAATATGTCGAATTTGGACAAGGAAGAGTGAGCATAGGGCCATTGAGGGTTGTGTTAGTGTTTTTTCTTAGCCAGTCGTATTGCAAGTTATGCATAAGTCAAGCATGTGGGCCATGAATTAACTGCGATTATTGTTAGTTGGTGACGTGGATTGCTATTATCATGGGGCGAACATTATTTTCTATGCTATCGACCCATTAATGCGGTGGCAGATACACTATCCATCGTTAGATTTAAAATTGTTTAAATCTAACGGTGGGCAGTGTATCTGCCACCGCATTAATGGGCCGATAGCATAGGAAATAAGCGTCGCCTTATCATGGTTAGTTTGTTTTGTTAAGAGCCCAATATTTCGAGTCTGCCAAAATGCGATTCAAGGTAAAGTAATAATTTTCTGTACAGTTTGTATTGATATGTAGATAACATATATGTCTGTTAGTCTCATTCAGTGATGACTTGGTTTCTTGAGCTATGTGCAGTAGCCAGCCTTATACATGCAAATGCTAGTGCCGGTAGGAGCATCATTACAAAATAAAACTATGGAGTCTACGGAGGTCGTGTTTTAGCTCGGAAACCCTGTTCGTCGAAAAACCTATGCTACTTATCAACTGAGACTCCCTTCGCCAAGTGCCTGGGGATCATCACTTCCTTATAACTACGCTGTTAGAGGATGGGCATCTAATGCCATCCAGTCCCCATCGCCACCTATCATATCGCAATTAATGTAATTACAGGCATTTCATTAAGGTCAGAGTATGTGCAACTTAAAGAGGCGCGATATGAATTATGGGCGCGTTATTTGAATTGAAGTAGTCTATAATGCAACTTTTTGAAGGCTTTTATGGTAGTTTTTTTCGGTTTAATTTCTCTAAATTCCGGCAGAAATTTAGTGAAAATAGAAATTTGATGGATAACCTTGCACAATCGAAGTGCCCTAGGGGTTTTTTAGGGTGTTGAATCCATATATACAGTCAAAAAATCAGTTTAAATAACAAAAAATCAAGATTTTACCTCAATTTGTTTCAATTAAGATTCAACCTATTCGAAACTCTTAAAAATCCACGCCCAAACAACAATTTGAAATTTGAAATTGACAACATTTTTCAAAATACCTAAGCAGTAGAGGCGCTTCTTTAATACCTCCACACTCTTCTCCGCAATATTCATATTTCACAATAATGAAACTCATGTCACGGATTAGATCGTGCTCGCTATCATCACCAGGAATGGTGGAAGATTCATATGTTTCACATTTGGAGGGAAACGTCCCATTGAATTGGTGATGGGATGGTCCTTACTGCTGCCCTCTCCGGCAAAGGCAAGACCTGGATATTTTGTCCACTATCTCAATGCCGAGGAGAGCTGGTGTGGAGGAGTTTCCATCTCGCATCCGGCCTCCTCTTCCACAAATGCGGATTTATCATAATGCCACCGCAGAGCCCAACGAAGTGTAATTATTCCACAGTTGTTGCACGAATGGCCACCTCGTGCACTCGGTTCCCTCCTGCACATTCTCCCTTCAGAATACACTGCATGAAATCTCCATGGGAACTCAGCCACAGATCATCGCAGTCCCCGCGGGCTATACGGCGAAGCCAAACAACAGATTCCATCGTGTCTTCACATGTTGCAGGAAGACGATGTTTTGGCACTAGCCTGTAATTTACGGAAACACACATCACCCTGCACTACTTCACAAGCTGAGAGAGAATTAAGTATGAATATCTCTTATCTACACTTCCTGCACAAAATCCCCCACCATGGAAATGAAGCAGAATGGGATATTTCTCCACTTGGCTCCTATCCGAAAAGGTTTCAGGAAAATAAATGCAAGCCCAGATGCCCATATGAGGATTGATATCCAAATATTTGGTTGTCACTCCATTTACAAAGGCCTCAGAAGCACTCACTGGTGTATTCCAAATATTTAGGGGACGCTCAATTGAGCCATCGTTGGAGATCTGAATTACACCAGGAATTTCATCAATGACTTGCTTACTCATTTTTACAGCATTTATAGTCCAGCTGCCTGCCCTTGGTGAAGCTATTGAATGGCTTTTCTGATATATGTACTCTGCAGAAATTTCAATTGGGCGTTGGGTTCAATTTATCTTGGTGAAGCTCTTGAATGGTTTTTTTGATATTTGTGCTCTGCAGAAATGTCAATTGTGCTCCGCCTTTTGGGTTTATAGACCTTGGTTAGCCTTCTTCATAGTTAGTCATGAGCCGCTTTCATATTTAGTCATGAGCTGCTTACAAGTCAAAAGGAGCCGCCTTTCATAATCAGTCATGAGCCACCTTACAAGGAAAAATGAAACTTGTAAAATGAATAAGATGTCTAATTCATTGGGTCAATGAAGAAGATGTGTAATTTATTCGGTCTTAAAATGAAGAAGATGAAGAAGATATGTAATTTTTTCAAAATGAAGATGTGTAATTTATTCAGCACTTAATATATTGTTGATTTATGGTTTTAAAAAAATACTATTTAAGAAATATTTCAATGTTATTCATGAATAATTTTTTTTAATGTTGGTGTTTTTTATTGGTTTCTCAGTTGGGTTATTTTTCTTAGTGCGCTTAACAAAATCTCTATCAATACTTTCCCTTGCAACAATGCCTTTGGGATAGGCGAGGTCTCACATGAGGCACCTAGGGGGTTTGCGAGAACTATGTTTCTGCAGCTGAGAAGGGGATGGTTTTTTTTGCGCCATTTTTCTTCCACACTTAGCCTCCTAATTACACATTAAAACATTCATAAAAGTTTGAGGTAATTACATGTCATCACATTATAAAATTAAAAGAAGGGTTGCATTAGATGTTCATATAAAATCGTTAACTCATCCATCCATACATCTCCTCAGAATAAATATTGCTATTAAAAGAAAGCATTGGTCAGATGCAAAAAACTTGTGATCATAAAACTTGTCCAATTTAGTAAAATGTTTAAAATTATGTTGAAAAAATTTAGGAATAATTAATTGAAAATCATCAAATCCTTTTCATTCAATCACATATACAAATGTACTCAAAGTTTTCATCATATCTTTTCACTTATAAACTTTGAAATCAATAACCTATGTAAGAAAATTAGTTAAGAACCCTTTTTTTTAGACAAGTGGTAAGAAACCCACTAAATACATTTTTTATAAGAAACCATTTTTAACCAAGGCACGATGTTAAATAACTCTCTTTCTACACGAAATGGGGTATTCTTTCTTTTTGACTACTAATTTGATTTGACCAAAATGTCAAAAACTCATTCATTTGTACTTAGTAGTTAGTGGATGTTATAGAATAAAAACATTGTACCTACTTCAAAGGGCATTTAAATGGAATGTTCTACCTTTGATGACTAATAATAAGTAATATCATTTTGGAAAAAATAATCATTAATGATTTATTAAACATTTCATTAATCTACCATTTTCCTAGAACTATTACAGGTTTGATATTGTGTCAAGTTTTCTCACAATTTACAACAAATGATACCTTTTACTTATCACAAAAAGAGATTTTATATAGAGAATTGTTCACTCTATATCACTTGAGGTTAAAAGGTTCATTGTCACCTAAAACATTTTGAAACACCAAGTGCAACGTTTGTGCCCCGTGCTTTTTTCATTTGAAAATGAGACACAATCTCTTTTATGAGCTAAATTAATTGTAGTTAGGAACATAACATTTTAATAAATTATGGTTTATAAATTTAATTTTTTTAATAAATAAAGTAAAAAAAAATTATATAATATTTTTCATAAAAAATTTGTTTTTTATTAATTATCTTACCTAGATTAATAAAATGGACTCCTTTTATCTTTATCCAATCATCTTTCTTTATAAAATTTTTTATTTTTAATCAAATTTTTACTTAGATAATTTTTTAATGATATTTATATTTTATTATTTTGTCTTATAAAATTTATTACACTATATTAAATAATTATTTCTTCTTTCGTTTAAAAATTTATTCACTATGTCTATCTTTAAATTATATATATAGTATACTTTACAAACTTATTAATAATTCTCCCTAAAAACCCATTAACCTCGAAATCCTCTAGGTGTTAATTAACCCCCAAAACATACATTAATCCCCTAACACCTTAACCCCATTCCCATAAGCCCTTAAACTCCATTCCCCTAAACCCTTAAACCCTTAACCCTTAAGCCCTTAACCACTAACCCCTAAACCCTTAAACAATAACCCCTTATCCCTAATCCCATAGAGTAATTAACTTCTAATTCGACTTAACCTCTTAATTGACCTTAACAAAAATAATCAAATAATATTTCTCCACATCAAGATGACAACGTAGGTCAAATACCTCTGAAAAGATTATAAAATACATTTACAATACAATTTACAATACAAAGACATCCAATCTAAAATACAATATACATATAATAATTTACAAAAACAATCTACAATAGAAACACATATAATGAATAGCTTACTAATGAGACATATACAGCTTTTGTCCTATAGTATTTTTCCTTAAAAATTAAGGCAGGGTTTATTTTATTAGGGAAATAGATTGTGGTTAAGAACATAACATTTTAATAAATTGTGGAATTTAAACTTTTTAATAAATAAAGTAAATTTTTTTTATATAAATTTTTTTCATATAAAAATCATTTTTTATTAATTATAATATTACATAAATTAATAAAATGACTTCTTTTATCTTTATCCAATCATCTTTCTTTATAATGATTTCAATTTTAATGAATTTGTTATTTCATTAATTTTTTAATGATATTTATATTTTATTATTTTTTTTTTATAAAATTTTATTACACTATATTATATAATTATAAATTTTTATCTCCTATAAAAATTTATTCACTATGTCCATCTTTTAAATTATGACCATAATATACTTTACAAACTTATTAATAATGCTCCATAAAAACACATTAATCTCGAAATCCTCTAGGTCCCCATTAACCCCCTAAACATATATTAACCACCTAATACCTTAACCCCATTCCCCTAAGCCCTTAAACCCCTAAACCCTTAAACAATAACCACTTATCCCTAATTCCACAGAGTAATTAACCCCTAACTCGACCCAACCTCTTAATCAACCCTAACAAAAATAATCAAATAATATTTCTCCACATCAAGATGACAACATAGGTCAAATACCTCCGAAAAGAATATAAAAAACATTTACAATAGAAAGACAATACAAAGACATAAAATCTAAAATACAATATACATATACACATTTACAAAAACAATCTAAAATACAAAGACATATAATGACTAACTTACTAATGGATGATATTCATACTCGCCTTCAGCATGTTCATAGTTTCTATGATGATTTTTAGTTGTTTTTATTAGAAGTCTCTTTGGCTTCAAGCCCTTGCAAGTTCTACAAGGGAAATAACATTTTTGATCCTTCAAAACCCCCTGATGTTGATCCCATGTATACTTGGTCTCCTTGAGGAATGTCATCAGACATTTTTTGTCACCAAACATTCAATGATGATTTTTCTCAAAAATTAACCCCAACATAACCCAACACCCTTTCAAAACAATCGCAAGTAATATAGAAACTATTTAATTATATATCTATACTCGAACAATGTATAACTTTGACATAGTTTCTATATTACTCGCGATTGTTTATAAAGGCTATTAAGTTATTTTTAATATTATAATTATGTAGTATTATATTAATAAATATATTATTTATATTAATATTAATATATATTAATTATATATTAATAATATTATATATAATAGTATTTTGGGTGGACAGTATTGTCAATTCCCTGTTTGGTCTTCGAGTCAGGTTTTTTTGCATATAGGAAAGGTCTCAGCTTCTACAATGATTTTTAGTTGCTTTTTTAGAAGTCCCCTTGGCTTCAAGCCCTTGCAATTTCTACAAGGGCAATAACATTTTTTATGCTTCAAAATCCTCCGACGTCGATCTCACGTATACTTGGTCTCCTTAAGGAATGTCATGAGATATTTTTTGTCACCAAACATTCAGTGATGATTTTGTTCAAAAAATAACCTCAAAATCACCCTATAACCCTTCAAAACAATCACAAGTAATATAGAAACTATGTTAAAGTTATATGATGTTCGGGTATATATATATATATATATATATATATATTAATTATATAACTTTATATATAATCATGTAGTATTATATTAATAAATATATATTTATACTAATATTAATATATATTAATTATATAATAATAATAATAAAATATAATAATATTTTGGGTGGGCATTATTGTCAATTGCTAGTTTGGTCTTCAAGTCAGGTTTTTTGCATATAGGAAAGGTCTCAGCCTTTTGGTTCTCTGTGTGCTCTCTTGGTCTTGTTCGGGTCGAATGGTAACCTTTTGTTCTAGAAAGAGGGAGGAGTTACAATCCTCATCGGCCCCTTCTTGGGCACCTCCAACGCTTGGTGGTGTTTGGGGAGCGAGTATATTGGATTATGGGTGGTTTGGTTAGTGCGGGTTCGTCTTTGGAAGTGGGACGACATTTTGTTTGTGGTGGGTGTAAAATTTCTATTCTTCGCATTCACTCTAGACTAGTTGGTGGTGGTCACACCGGTGCAGGTGGTGTGTTTCTCCCTGCGGGCAATTACAACTCGGGAAGGTTCTTGTGGGTTCTCTTATGCTTGTCTCTGCGGTATTGGGTTGATAACCATGCGTCTGGTTTGTCGTTGGGGTCGCTCCTCCTCTCAATTTAATTCCAATTTGGGCAGCTCGGGGGGTGGCGCGTCTCTCTCTCAGTTAGAAGTGGTGACTGACATCGATGGCTCGGGATGGGGTGACAATAGTAGCAGACGCTCGGGTCAGGTGGTCGCGGGTGGTCGAGGTGGTGGCAGGGTGGGGCATTCTGGTCATGCAGGGTCAGCAGAGTGATGGGTTGGTTTGTCATGGTGGTTCAAGGAGACAGGGGATGGCAAGCCATGTGGGATGAGGGCAGTGACAAAGCTGTTGTCTGGAGTAGTGTCGATATCTGATACTATATGTTTTTGAATGCCTAGAAAAATCAGAGTAGGTTCGTCAGGAGGAACATTATGAGGTAATTTCTACTCTGAACAAAATTCACTACTTCCAGTGCCATGTCCAGGAGCGTGTGGTTGTGGTATGGCAAGGCCAGAAATTTTTCTCTGCGAAAGTAGAGAAGCTAGAGGCCTGGATGACCCATTTCGAGCAGCGCATTCAATGCTCCTTCTGTCCTCCTCCTCTTCCTAAAACCTTATCAAGCCTTCTGATACCTTATCAAGCCTTCTTCCATTTTGCTTTTGTGGGCCAGATTTGAAATGGGTGATTCTAAATCCCTAGATGTCCATTCCCACTGGTGGAAAAAAGCTCTCAGAAAGGCCAGACATTGCTGTGGTACAGCCATGAAGAACACAGGGGTGCGTTGCTGCCATGGACCCAAGTGGAAAAATCTTGTCAGGAAGTTCAAGAGGGAGGGGAGGAGCATTATCTTCTGCAATACAAAATCTCCAATAGGAGGGCTTCAGTCCCAGTATGATTCATTGAGCTATTCACAGAATTTTGATGAAGGGTGTTGGCGGGACTCCGAGTTCTATCCTTACAAGGGATTTTCTGCCATATTTGTGGTCACACCCACTACAAAACCTGGCGAGGAAAATATCATTTGAAATCCATTAAAACTCACTACTCCCATGGAATGTATCTGTATTTAAAGGCAATGTGGGCATTATTCTTTTTTCCCGTATTAGATCAAGGTGGGTACTGTTGTATCAAGTTCCCAAAAATAGAAACTTGATTTAATATATTTGTATCCTTTGCTTTGAGAAGGATACCCCTGTCATCTACAGGGGCTGCTGGCTAAACTGTAATAGTGGGTAGGAGTACATTGGGAGAATGTTGGTCAATGCAGTTCTCTCTGTTTTTGAGATATTGAGGTCCAAATTTGTGAAGGTTGGTACAAGTCCATTGAGATGAGTAGTGACCGATGCTTTCCCAACCATTGAATTACTATAATGTACCTTGTTGGTGCATTAGATGTCACAAGGTTGGTCACACTCTCAAAGTTTTTCCATTATCCTTCCAAAATAAATGAGTGCCCAAAGGCTTGAAGGACAGGAATATGTTAGTTGAAGAAGCAAAGAAGCCTTTGACAACTACCATGGAAAATACACAAAATAACTAATGATGATGTATGAGGTAACGAAACAACCCCGACTAAAGATATAATCAAACATTGAACACCTTTAAAGGATTTTTCCTTAGAATGATGGAGCAATGGTGACTAGCATAAGTTAAACTAGTCCCAAGCATTCATCATGGAACAAAATCAATGCATGATAATGTGGGAATTGATGCACAAGCTCCTCCTTGAAGAATTTAGACATATAGTGCTCTAGGTAAGTCATCCAAACCTCCAAATTATGATTCATTTTGATGTTATTTTTGGGATAGGATCCTCTGTGGGCCATGCTATTCATAAATTAGGGTTTAGAGTTGGACCATGCCCTAGTCATGATAGTGCATTCATTGATCAACATGATAATACTAATCTGGAGTCAAACGAGGAGCCAATTATTGGAAATTTTATTGAATTCATAACCCCTTTTAATTATTTAGAGCATAAAACTTCTTTATTATACATAATTCCCTCTCCACCTCTAAGTGTAGTGAGGGAGAGCGATAGGCAGTGATGGTATCCTTATGACTTCTAGCCCAAAATTCCTAACTCTACTAGAAAATGATATGTCAAAAGAGTTAGAGCTTGATGTAGGGGAAAGTCATATTACCTTGATAGTGGGTAGGTCATTGGCACTAAAAGGGATTATGAAAAGGAAATTAGGGGGGTCAGGTAGGGGAAACAATTTTTACATACTAAGGTCCTGATAGTAACCCATACCCTAGAAAATTTTTCCTAATGAAATTCATTTCCTTACATATTAGAGCCCTAGGGAATCTAGCAAAAAATTTTTCCCTTAAACGTTGCTGGTAGAACATGAACCTAATTTTATGTTTATATAAGAGTCTATGCATAGGGGGTATTTACTAAGTGAGTTTTTGAAAAAAATGGTATTAGCGGAATTGATTTGTAAGGAGATTGTATGGGTATTTGATCTAAATGGAATGTATTAGTTTTGTTGTGCTAAGTATCCAAACAGTAATTAAAATATGTGCATAAGGTTCTCTGAAGTTTGCAGGGGAAACAAATGATTTTAGCTTTGTTAAACAGATTTATGTGTGAGGATTAAGTATGTATTTTAATTATTTATCATTGTACAAGAGTAAATAACAGAGAATAAAACATCACATAGCACATTGCTTTGCAAATTTGATGAAGAAGTTCACCCCTCCTAGGCTACATCTGTTGTTCCAGCTCCCAATGGCATGTCCCTCATATCTTATTGCTAAAAAATGGTAAGTACATGTGAAATAAAGCCTCAATAGGCTATTCTCTCTATAAAATCAACTTCAGAATGTTTGAATTAGCTAGATATGACTATTCATTTGCATAAAACAGACAAAGGATGCTCAATACATAGCATACACCATGGTGACCCTTATGTCTCCTTGATCTTCGTCGAAGCTAAACCTACAGAATATGACCTTTGATGGCTCTGAAACCTATGCCAATGTGTCCAGAATGTTGAGAATACCCAAAATTAACTATTTTTGCACCCAATTTGGTTCAATAATGAGGGAGTTATGGCAAAAACAAAATTTTCCCTTCCTCCCGCCAACTGAACTTTAAACGAACTTTAAATACCGCTTGTGACCCATAGTGGTTAAGACTTACCACACAGACGGGTCGGTCAGGCCTGTGCGCTCGCGGGCAGGAGGCCTGGGTTCGACTCCTGCAGAGTAACAAATTTTTACAATGTTGTTTCTCCTCCGGCCTGGGGCCATGTGGTGTCCTCCAGGCTTGCCACATGACACCCTCTGATTGGCCACAACAAAATGAATTCAAACCCACAGCTAATCGAATTATGACACTTGTCCACAAATGATTTGCCCTCCAGGGAATATTTCGAGGAATATTCCTGGGAATATTCTTTTTAAAAATTTTCCCAAATTATAAAGTCAAACTTGGTCAACATATTTTGGAGTTTACTGGGCTTTTCAAACCTTCATAACTTCTGCATATGACCTCTATTTTGTGAACCGTTCATGGCGCCAGAATCAAAGCAACGAGACCTTTTTGATCGTTCAAGTTGCAACCACTTCTGAGCACTTTTATTTTTGAGCATTTTTTAAAACTTGGACATGATCTCCTCATCAGTATTTATTGGTTTAATATTTTTTTTTTTGTGTGAATTTTTCCATCATAAAGCAATTATACATAGGAGCTCAATAGTAAACAAAAATTCTATAAGGATAATAAAGAGATAACCACACAAGAACATACAAGTTTACCTTGGGAAAACCCACATGGGAGAATAACATAACCACTTTTCCTTATAGAATAAAGTAAAAAAGAGAGACATCAAAGTCATAGACAAACTGACTAGTAAGATGACTAGACCAACAATCCACCAAGAAGCCAAGCTAACCCTCCAAAATAGTAACTGGAAATTTTGTTGAAAGGATCAGTCGAAGTCTTTTTCTTCCATAGAAAAATTCAGACTCCTCCAGAGAAATACATCATAGAAAATTTGGTCCAAGTCTTGTCACACACGGGAGTAGAAATTTCTTCATTTTTATTTGGCCTTCATCTCCTTTACTTCTTCGCTTTAAGGGAGCGGAACATGCTTGATATGATGATATGAGAATTATACCATGAGGGAGATCAAGTGACCATATATATATATATATATTCTCTTTGGGGGTCGAATAGGTGCCTCTTTAGGGCTAAGCTGACTTGACACGAAGGATGAATGACTTGGTAGTCTTGTGGAGCCATAAACCAAAATGTAAATTTTTTTTTTTTTTTTTGGAGAAGGTCATGAAGAACAAGCCTTCTAATCATATAAGTGTTTATTTTCTTGTAATTTTTTGTATTATGAATTGTCAATAATTATAACCTGTAACATTCAAGTAATAAGGTATGGTTCATCATAAAGTCGGGGTGGCTGGCCATCTTATGTGGTATGGTGATAATGATTTGTCTGAGGTGTGTGGATTTAATATTGTTTATTCATTACAGGAGAGTTTATGTATGCATGCCTGGTAGTCTACATTAATTGGGATTTTTTTTGTTATCTTATACTCATTTAGTTATCCTTTGTGGGTAGGATTATGAGTTGGGCATCTATCTTGTGTGAGCATGGTGTTTACGGGAATGCTTGAATAATGAGGTTGTGGAATTCTTGGATTTTTGTATGTTTTTATGATAGCTCCTTGAATGGTTATCTAAGACCACCTAATATTGTTCATAGTAGCTCCTTGAATGGTCTCAATATCTCAATATTGTGGCCTTGTTGCAGGTGTCTTCATTAGTAGCGTGACTTAGACATTATGTATATGAGGTAAACATAGCTCAGAAGGCGTTGATATCTCTGTATAATCATAATAAGTGATTTATTGACACTATCGTGTTTGTCTTAATGCAATGATTACTTATGTCGCTATATGGTATTGGCTGATTGGATTTCAAGAGATTTTTTTTTTCTTTTTTTTCTTTTCCTATGTGTTGGAATGAAAAGTATTGTAAAGAAATGTGTTGTGAGTTGTTACCTCATTTGCAAAGGATTTATAAGTCCTATAATGTCAAGATGCTCTTGCATTAATCATTTATTATGCTCACTGATGGTTTATGTATTAACACGCTCATGTTGATGGCTAATCAACTGGTAGATTGGTTGTATGCTCATTTTCCTCTTATAAGCATGTGTGAATTCCTAACTGACAAGGGTAAACGTCGAGGAGACCTGTGAATAACATCGAGAAAATGTAGATTATTGTCTCCTTGGGGCTGACATGTAAATCCCATGAGAAGGAGGCCATGGGATTGTAAAAATCCAAGTATGAGAGCCAATGAACCTTGTTGTTGATTGTTATAGCGAAGGAGTAAGAGGCATATTGAGAAAGTTGTTAAGTATAATGAGGCATTCGATGGGAGGCAAACTTGTTACTTAACATCAAGATTTATATGGTGGTCGCAGATTCCTTAAAGGTCTTTGTAGCATAGTGATCCTAGTAGATAGGAGCTACGACATGAAAAGTGTTATGTTAGAGGACAGGGAATTTCACATCACAGTAGCGTGACCATGGGAAGGCTTTGGGTTGTGTAGTGGGGTCGAGGCACGAGGATGTTGAGGCTCATAGGTTGGACTACAAAATGAACCTAGAAAACTCATAGAATGGTGAAGTGATTTTTTTCATAAGGCCCTATCCCTGGTAGGGGCAAGATGGGGTTGATGTAGTAGTGTGATATGGAAGGAATGCAAAAGTGGCATGCAAACAACATGACATGTGGCCACAAAAATTTTCCTTTTGGGATGGCTTTATGGCCTATAACCGAGTGACACATGGCACCTTCAAAAGAGGCCACATGATAAGATGACATCGAAATGATGTCATCATGGGATGATGTTAGCGTGACATCATCGCGGGTCACAAACCATGGGAGGTTCAAGTGTGCAATTTAGGGGACAAGCCAAGGGACATGAAATCTTCTTGGAATTTGATGGAGAAAATTGTCATCACAGGTCACATACCTCGGGAGGTTCAAATTGCGCATCCAAAATATTGGTCGCGGTTAACAAGGTCAGTGAATGTGAAGCTTGTCATAAAAAATGGGGAAGTGATTCTTGCACCCCATGAGAGTTTCCTCATGGTGCAAATGTTTTTCATGGAGGTCACGGTTGATGGAGACTAGGGAAACATGAGACCACCTGGTAATTTATGCTAATATTTCCCATTTCACCTCGATAATTTTAACTAAATGAAACCTCGTAGTGGCCCAGGAGATGGGAGCCGTGAGATGGGAAATCCTCCCATCATATAACATGGAATTCACAGCTCAGAGGCTTGGCAAGGTAACACCAAAGGAATAATGCAAAGACACATAAGGTGTGGTGGTGTGGTGATGTGGCAGAAGACACGATGGAAGTTGTGGGTGACATAGTAACTCCATATAGGCCAATGGGAGGACCCACGTGGCATTGCTTCCTGATGTGGTAGGGCATTATTACCTAGACTTTAAAAGACCATAACTTTTGATTTTGGTACCATATTTTGATAAAGTTTATATTTTGGGAAAGCTCTCAATGAGTTATATGTGATGGTGTAGTGCAAACTTGATTCTGCTAACTTTGGATATGAAGGAAATTTTGTAACCATGTTTCTATAATGAGACCATGGAGGTCGGGTTAGTATAAAGTAACACCTCCCATTCATTTTGGAAGGTTCAAGGGAGCGGGGACTTGCAAGTTTGTATGTTTGTCCGTGCACTTTTAAAATTAAGAAAAATAAAAAATAAAATAAAATAATATGTGCTATAATTAAAAATAATAATATATTGTAAAGTAATTAGAAGTAAAAAAAAAAACTTGTGAATCAGATACTTTTCAAAAATACTTAAACAAAATATTTCAATAAACTCTTTGAAGATCTATGTCGATATCAATTTCATATATATCTATATATAGAAAACAAAAGTAAGTTTATAATTTTTATTTGGTTCTATATATACTCTCTTTAGCATTCAAAAATACAATTTAAACAATGAAAGATAACACATCGTAATTTGCACTCTAAAAAAGTTTGCACGTGAAGAAATTTGATCCCTCTTGTATATTTCACTCTAAAAAGATTTGCACTTGGAAGAAATTTATGCTAATATTAATGAAATGAGTGAGTTAAAAATCTTGTAATTATTAATTACATATGACTAATTAATAATTTGTTTGTTTTATAGTATTTTTAAATTAATATATTAGGAAGAATAAATAATTTTTTGAGTAAAGATATTTGGAGATGTCACTTCAAAGAGATTATTTTTTTGAAACGTATTTCCAAGAATCATTATTGATTATAAATATTTATATTAATTAATAATAATGTGATTTATAATTTAAAATACTAACTTAAAGGTGAGACCTTTCCTATATGCAAAAAAAACATGAGTCAAAGACCAAACATGGAATTGGCAATACTTCCCACCCAAAAGACTATTATATATAATATTATTAATATATAATTAATATATATTAATATTCATATAAATAATATATTTATTAATATAATACAACATATATATATATATATATATACATTTGAACATCATATAATTTTGACATAGTTTCTATATTACTTGCGATTTTTTTGAAAGGTTGTTGGGTTATTTTGGGGTTAATTTTTGAGCAAAATCATCACTGAATGTTTGGTGACAAAAAATGTTTGATGCCATTCCTCAAGGAGACCAAGTATACGTGGGATCGACATCAGGGGGTTTTGAAGGATTGAAAATGTTATTTCCCTTGTAGAAATTGCAAGGGCTTGAAGCCAAGGAGACTTCTAATAAAAACAACTAAAAATCATTGTAGAAACTATGGACATGCTGAAGGCGAGTATGAATATCATCCATTAGTAAGTTATTCATTATATGTCTTTGTATTTTAGATTGTTTTTGTAAATGTGTATCTGTGTATTGTATTTTAGATTTTATGTCTTTGTATTGTCTTTCTATTGTAAATGTTTTTTATATTCTTTTCGGAGGTATTTGACCTATGTTGTCATCTTGATGTGGAGAAATAATATTTGATTATTTTTGTTAGGGTTGATTAAGAGGTTGGGTCGAGTTAGGGGTTAATTACTCTGTGGGCTTAGGGATAAGTGGTTATTGTTTAAGGGTTTAGGGGTTTAAGGGCTTAGGGGAATGGGGTTAGGGTATTAGGTGGTTAATATATGTTTAGGGGGTTCATGAGGACCTAGAGGATTTCGAGATTAATGGGTTTTTATGGAGCATTATTAATAAGTTTGTAAAGTATATTATGGACATAATTTAAAAGATGGACATAGTGAATAAATTTTTATAGGAAATAATAATTTATAATTATATAATATAGTGTAATAAAATTTTATAAAACAAAATAATAAAATATAAATATCATTAAAAAATTAATGAAATAAAAAATTTATTAAAAATAAAATCATTATAAAGAAAGATGATTGGATAAAGATAAAAGAAGTCCATTTTATTAATTTATGTAATATGATAATTAATAAAAAATGATTTTTTATGACAAAAGATTATATAAATTTTTTTACTTTATTTATTAAAAAATTTAAATTCCACAATTTATTAAAATGTTATGTTCTTAACCACAATCTATTTCGCTAATAAAATAGACCCTGCCTTATTTTTTAAGGAAAATACTATGGGACAAAAGTCGTATATGTCTCATTAGTAAGTTATTCATTATTAAAATGTTATGTTCTTAACCACAATCTATTTCGCTAATAAAATAGACCCTGCCTTATTTTTTAAGGAAAATACTATGGGACAAAAGTCATATATGTCTCATTAGTAAGTTATTCATTATATGTCTTTGTATTGTAGATTGTTTTTGTAAATTGTTATATGTATATTGTATTTTAGATTGTATGTCTTTGTATTGTAAATTGTATTGTAAATGTATTTTATAATCTTTTCAGAGGTATTTGACCTATGTTGTCATCTTGATGTGGAGAAATATTATTTGATTATTTTTGTTAAGGCCGATTAAGAGGTTAAGTCGAATTAGAGGTTAATTACTCTATGGGATTAGGGATAAGGGGTTATTGTTTAAGGGTTTAGGGGTTAGTGGTTAAGGGCTTAAGGGTTAGGGGTTTAAGGGTTTAGGGGAATGGAGTTTAAGGGCTTATGGGAATGGGGTTAAGGTGTTAGGGGGTTAATGTATGTTTTGGGGGTTAATTAAGACCTAGAGGATTTCGAGGTTTATGGGTTTTTAAGGAACATTATTAATAAGTTTGTAAAGTATACTATATATATAATTTAAAGATAGACATAGTGAATACATTTTTATACGAAAGTAGAAATAATTATCTAATATAGTGTAATAAATTTTATAAGACAAAATAATAAAATATAAATATCATTAAAAAATTATCTAAATAAAAATTTGATTAAAAATAAAATTATTATAAAGAAATATGATTGGATAAAGATAAAAGGAGTCCATTTTATTAATCTAGGTAAGATGATAATTAATAAAAAACAATTTTTTATGAAAAATATTATAATAATAAAAAAATTACTTTATTTATTAAAAAAATTAAATTTATAAACCACAATTTATTAAAATGTTATGTTCCTAACTACAATATATTTAGCTCATAAAAGAGATTTTGTCTCATTTTCAAAGGAAAAAAAGCATGGGGCACGAACCTTGCAGTTGGTGTTTCAAAATGTTTTAGGTGACAATGAACCTTTTAACCTCAAGTGATATAGAGTGAAAAATTCTCTATATAAAGTCTCTTTTTGTGATAAGTAAAGGGTATCATTTGTTGTAAATTGTGAGAAAACTTGACATAATATCAAACCTATAATAGTTCTAGGAAAATGGTAGATTAATGAAATGTTTGATAAATCATTAATGATTATTTTTTCCAAAATGATCTTACTTATTATTAGTCATCAAAGGTAGAACATTCCATTTAAATGCCCTTTGAAGTAGGTACAATGTTTTTATTCTATAACATCCACTAACTACTAAGTACAAATGAGTGAGTTTTTGAAATTTTGGTCAAATCAAATAAGTAGTCAAAAAGAAAGAATACCCCATTTTGTGTAGAAAGAGAGTTATTTAACATCGTGCCTTGGTTAAAAATGGTTTCTTATAAAAAAATGTATTTAGTGGGTTTCTTACCACTTGCCTAAAAAAAAGGGTTCTTGTCTAATTTTCTTACATAGGTTATTGATTTCAAAGTTTATAAGTGAAAAGATATTATGAAAACTTTGAGTACATTTGTATATATGATAAAATGAAAAGGGTTTGATGATTTTCAAGTGATTTTTCCTAAAATTTTTCAACATAATCTTAAACATTTTACTAAATTGCACAAGCTTTATGATCACAAGTTTGTTGCATGTGACTAATGCTTTCTTTTAAGAGCAATATTTATTCTGAGGAGATGTATAGATGGATGAGTTAATGATTTTATATGAACATCTAATGCACCCCTTCTTTTAATTTTCTAATGTGATGACATGTTGTAACTACCTCAAACTTTTATGAATGTTTTAATGTGTAATTAGAACGCTAAGTGTGGAAGAAAAATGGCGAAAAAAAACCATTCCCTTCTTAGCCGCAAAAACATAGTTCTCGCAACCCCCTAGGTGCCTCACGTGAGACCTCGCCTATCCCAAAAGCATTGTTGCGAGAGCGAGTATTGATAGGGATTTTGTTAAGCGCACTAAGAACTAATTAAAAAACACCAACATTAAAAAATTTTATTCATGAGTAACATTGAAATATTTTTTAAGTAATATTTTTTTAAAACCATAAATCAACAATATATTAAGTGATGAATAAATTACACATCTTCTTCCTTTGACAAAATTACATATCTTCTTCATTGACCGAATAAATTACACATATCTTCTTCATCTTCTTCATTTTAAGACCGAATGAATTACACATCTTCTTCATTGACGGAATGAATTAGACATCTTATTCATTTTACAAGTTTCTTTTTGCCTTGTAAGGCGGCTCATGACTAACTATGAAAGGTGGCTCATTTTGACTTGTAAGCGGCTCATCACTAACTATGAAAGGCGGCTCATGACTAACTATGAAGAACTCTAACCAAGGTCTATAAATCCAGAAGGCGGAGCACAAATATCAGAAAAACCATTCAAGAGCTTCACCAAGAGAAATTGAACCCAACGCCCAATTGACATTTCTGCAGAGTACAAATATCAGAAAAGCCATTCAATAGCTTCACTAAGGGCATGCAACTGGACTATAAATGCTGTAAAAATGAGTAAGCAAATCATTGATGAAATTCCCGGTGTAATTAAGATCTACAACGATGGCTCAATCGAGCATCCCCTAAATATTTGGAATACACCACTAAGTGCTTCTGAGGCCTTTGTAAATGGAGTGGCAACCAAAGATTTGGAGATCAATCCTCATGCGGGCATCTGGCCTCGCATTTATTTGCCTGAAACCTTGCCGGATAGGAGCCAAGTGGAGAAATATCCCATTCTGCTTCATTTCCATAGTGGGGGATTTTGTGCAGGAAGTGCAGATAAGAGATATTCATACTTAATTCTCTCTCAGCTTGTGAAGCAGTGCAGGGTGATGTGTGTTTACATAGGTACGGGGCTAGCGCGAACATACGTCTTCTGCCGGCCACGTGAACGCGATGGAGATGTTGTTTGGCTTCGCCGTACGCTTGCATGAGGCTAACGATGATCAGTGGTTGAGTTCATGTAGATTTCATGCGGTGTATTCTGATGGGAGAATGTGCAGGAGGGAACCTAGTGCACGAGGTTGCCATTCATGCAGCAGCTGTGGAACAATTACACCCCGTTGGGCTCTGTGGTGGCATTCTGATAAATCCGCATTTGTGAAAGAGCAGAGGAGCAGATCTGAGATGGAAACTCCTACACACATAGCGCTGCTCAGCGTTGAAATAGTGGACAAACTGTCCAGTCTTGCACTGTTAGAGGGAAACAGTAAAGACCATCCCATCACTAATCCAATGTGGTCGTTCGCTCCAAATGTGCAACATATGAATCTTCCACCATTCGTGGTGATGATAGCAGAGCACGATCTGATCCGTGACACGCATTTTCAGTATTGCGAAGCCATGAAGATTGCGGAGAAGAGTGTGGAGGTATTAAAGAGCTGCCTCTCTGCTTCAGTATTTTGAAGAGCTGTCCAATTTCAAATTTCAAATTGTTGTTTGGGTGAGTTTTTTGATTCACATTTATAAAATTCAAATGACGTGCCCATAATTCAAATCAGGCCTCTTTAAGTTGCACATACTATGAACTTAATGACGCGCCCGTAATTACATTAACTGCGATATGAAAGGTGGCGATGGGGATTGGATGGCATCGGATGTGAATCCTCTGACAGCGTAGTCATAAGGATGCGATGATCCCCAGGTACTTGGCGAAGGGAGTCTCAGTTGACGAGTAGCATAGGTTTTCCGACGGATAGGGTTTCCGAGCTAAAACGCGACCTCCGTAGACTACTCCATAGTTTTATTTTGTAATGATGCTCCTACCGCCACTATCATTTGCAGGTACAAAGGTTGGCTACTGCACATAGCTCAAGAAACCAAGTCATCACTGAATGAGACTAGCAAGCATAGATGTTATCTACAATCAATACAAACTGTACAAAAAATTCTTACTTTACATTGAATCGCATTTTGGCAGACTCGAAATATTGGGCTCTTAACAAAACAAAATAACCATGATAATAGAAATCCACGTCACCAACTAACAATAATCACAGTTAATTTATGGCCCACATGCTTGACTTATGCATAACATGCAATATGACTGGCTAAGCAAAAAGACAAACACAACCCCCAATGGCCCCGGAAAATTCTTACTTTACCTTGAATCGCATTTTGGCAGACTCAAAATATTGGGCTCTTAACAAAACAAACTAACCATGATAATAGCAATCCACGTCACCAACTAACAATAATCGTAGTTAATTCATGGCCCACATGCTTGACTTATGCATAACATGCAATACGACTGGCTAAGCAAAAAGACAAACACAACCCTCAATGGCCCCATGCTCACTCTTCCTTGTCCAAATTCGACATATTTTCATATTTTTAAAATCTGTAGGCATTTATGCAATCAATGATCAACAATGATACAAAGGAAAAGTATGCAAGAGCTATTGGTTCGCTTAAATATTCCATAGTCTAACTACCTTTCTCTTTTGCCTTGAAAATCATGGAAATTCTGGCAAGAATTTAATAAAATCTCGCAGAGATTTTTGTAAATTCAGGTTATAGCTATCAAATTTCAAGATTTTGAGTTCCCTTGAGGTTTTTTGATGGTGTTGAATCCATTTCCACCGTCAAAAACATAATTCAAACACTGCTACTACAAGATTTCTTAACTAATTTTTCCCGGATTCCGACCACTTTTGGTTGTTCCAGCAATTCCTCCACCTCTACAGACAACTCCTTAAATATTTGTTAAGCATACCCTGTGATTTAGCCCGAAATCAACCAGAACTTCCACATCCTCATATCATTCATGGACTCCATTTTATAATTACAGGTTCCTCTGTAGCAAATAATGCATCTCGTAATATAGTACAAGGACCACAAGTTGTTACACAAACTCCCCTTTTACCACATGTTCTTTTAGATAAACCCTAATTAATTAATTAATCATTATGCAAATATGAAGTGATGTATTACCTAACCATTATCATTCTTTTAAAACAATCAAATAACTAAATTCATATAATGGCCCCCATTTCTTAGCTAAATGGGATGATCTTTTTGGACAAGAAGATAGCTATTGAATTAAATATATATGGGTACCTGAAAGAAATATGAGCTTTAAAAGTAGTACATAGGAAATGAGGCATCTACAACTTACCTTCATACTTTTAATGACCTCTAGCTTGATGGTTGATGAATCTTTTGGAATTCCAAATACTTTTTATATGTGCAAGCTATCTAAAACATGTGGAATATGCGAAGAACATATATTAATTTTATTTTCTCCTTTTCGTTTGAGTATAGTAATATTTTGTTATTATTAACAATCATTTTTTTAAAATGATTATATTGTTATGTTAACAAATCATTATTAGTTTTATATATATTCAAATTATGGTATAATATAATTGTTTCCATAATAATTCATTTTAAATTTATTGAATAATATAATATGTTTTTTTTTATAAAATCAATTTTTATTATTAATTTTACTTATCTAAATAATTTAAAAAATTAAGACTTTATAATATAAAATGGAGTTGTCTTTAGTGTGACATTTTGGAGTTCCTTGTGGTAGAGCAGAAAAATTCTAGGTCAAATCTGGATTTGTATTATTTAAATGGCACGAGTGACCATATTCCTTGCTATGTGATTATCACCGAAAGATATCTTTGTACAAACTATGGATCACAAAAACCATATTTCAAATAATGTATATATGGATTCAACAACTTGAAAAACCCAGGGCATTTCAATTGTGTAGGGGTTACCCATCAAGCTTTTGATTTCAATGAATTTCTGCAAGATTTTAGAGAAATTAGACTGGAAAAATCCACCAGAAAAAACTTTCAAAAAGTCGCACTAAAGAAAACTCATTAAAAAAAGTTGTCTTTAGTGAGAATTTTTGGAGTTTCCCATGCCAAAATCCGGTAGAAAAATTAAAGGTGTAATATGGATTTGTATCATTTAAACTGGTTTTTTGACTGTATATATGGATTCAACAACCTGAAAATCCCAGGGCATTTCGATTCTATAGGGGTTACCATCAAGTTTGTGATTTCAATGAATCCCTGCCAGATTTTAGAGAAATTAGACCAGAAAAACATCCAAAAAGTCACACTAAAAACAACTCATTAAAAAAATTAATTTTCTTTAGTAGGAATTTTTGGAATTTCAAACATTGTCACCTAAATTACTCCTACACCAACAATAAAAATAACTTTGTGCATATTGCATCCAAAAATTTCAAATTTCCGTGTGAAACTGAAAAAGTTAACTCTTTATCCCACAACATTTAGGATACGTCATACAACGTTCATAGAAAATACTTTAACACTAGATGCTTCAATACTCGTTCTCACTTTTCATTCATATTGGACACGAGAAACAACCAAATTTATAGTGGGTATGACTAGAAAATAAATTCAATGAATGAATAGTACAGACCACCCATGGTGTACGTGAAGCTATCTAAGTCATACTTGAATAATTGAAATGGCACACGACTCAGGAGAAGACTAAAGTGGACCAGCCATGTCATTTTCTCGTTTTCCTTTTGCGAAAATTGCATGTTGTTTCCTACATTTTTTTAAATTAAGGTCGAGTGCTGTCCCTATCAATTTTTTTTTTGCTATTGTTGGAATATTAATTCCAACTACTACACGTAGAGCAGATGAAGGATGGCAAATTTATTTGATGGGATCGAAACACAGCAAAATTAAGTCTGATGTGAATTTGGGAAAGGACAGCAATGGTGGTGGCAAATCCCCAGTTCTGATCTTCACACAACCATGAACTTATCTGCAGTACCTACCACATTGAATATTGACTAACTTTATTTATCACACAGCAGCTCCATTCTAGGGGGTAGCAAGTATGGGCAACAAAGAGGAGTGATGACTCGCTGGAGTGGGTGGCATCATCCTCTGCTTGACCAATGAGAGCAGCTCTGGGGGGATAAGGAAAATACCTTTGGAAAGGTTTTATAACCCCACAGAAATTTTGTTTTATGTTTTGATTTAAATTTTATTTGCCGCATTGTGTTTTAATTTTTAACTTTGGGTTAATGTTTTATTTACTGCGGTACATTTTTTTTAACTTTGGGAATATATTTTGATATACATATTATAAATATGAAATATATGTGTGTGTGTGTGTGTGTGTGTGTGTGTGTAATGTAATATGCCGTGAGTGCATTGTAGTGAAGGTTGTGTATTGTTTTGAGAAAGCGCGAAGGCTGAAAAAGAAACATAGAGACAGAGAAGAAATATTCAAGCGATGTGTTTGTAGTAGCTAAGAGAATATTTTTTTTGTGAATCCAAAACACTAGAGTTCTGAAGAATCCTATTTTATAACAATTAGTTTTATGTTTAATGAAATAGTGTTATAATCCATCTCTCTGTCGGCAATTTTTATTTTTAATGTTTGTGTTGTGGAAGAGGAATTGTTTTATTCCTCTGTGTGTTCGGAATTATCCAGAAATTCCAACATGGTATCAGAGCTAGTTTAGGCGCTTAGTGAACGAAGCAAAGATCACACTTCACTACAGAAGCTATAAGAAGTTTGTTTAAGCATATTTATCCAACAGAGAAAGCTTCTGTTTGTTTACACAATCAAAAGAGTTTGATTGTTTCATTTTTTTTTAACACAGTCAAGAAAACTGTCAGGTTTTCACAATTACGATGGCAGCAACATGCACCAGTCTGACGAATCCCCAACTTCCACAGTTTAACGGAAAGAACCATGAATATTGGGCAATCACAATGAGAGCCCTATTTTCTTCATAGGACATATGGGAGCTAGTTGAGAATGGCTACCCAAAACCAGCAGACACAGTAGTGCTGGCTGCTTTGATAGTAGCATAAATAAACTTATTAAAAGATAATAGGAAGAAGGACTCCAAAGCCCTCTTCTATCTCTTTCAATCAGTGCACAAGAATATTTTCGCAAGGATTGCAGCAGCAACAAAGTCTAAGGAGGCGTGGGATATTCTCAAAACAACCTATCAAGTCATGGAGAAGGTGAAGACAACAAAGTTGCAAATGCTAAGGAGAGATTTTGAAACTCTCTGTATGAAAGAGTCTAACACTATAGACTCATTTTTCACTCATGTTATTGGGTTGGTTACCTAGATAAGGTCTCATGGAGAGACACTTGAAGAAAGAAGAATAGTGGAGAAAATCTTGAGAAGTCTACCATCAAGATTTGATGCCATAGTAGTGGCAATAGAAGAGACAAAGGATCTCTCACTATTTATAGTGGATGAGCTTAGTGAATCCTTGATGTCTCATGAAAATAGATTGAACAGAGGAACAAATTCCTCATTGGAACAAGCTTTCAAGACTCAAATTTCTTTCGGACGAAGCAGAGGTCAAGGAAGATCAAACAACCGAGGAAGAGGTAGAAGCCAAAACAAAGGAAGAAACAACCCTGCAAATTTGAGTGGAAGGGGCAGTAATCAAAACCAAAATGAAGGCTTAAGCCAACATCAAGCTCATGGACAAAGGTATGATAAATCCCAAGTCCAATGTCATTATTGCAAGAAATATGGGCACTATGCCAATGAATGTAGGAAAAAGAAAAATGACATGAATAATATGCAGAATGCTAATTTTACAAAAGAAGAAAAGAACCAAAAGAATGTGTTATTAACATGTAATGTAGCACAAGATAGTCAAGATGATGTATGGTTCTTAGACTTGGGTTGTAGTAACCACATGACTAGAAACATAGCAATTTTTTCCAATATAAATGAAAATGTTAAATCTGATTAACAATAGGGACTGATAGTAAGGTCTCTGTCATGGGAAAAGGAAGAGTAAGTATCCTTACAAGAAAAAGAGAGAAAAATTTTGTGCCAAATTGATGGGGCCCAGCCCTCAAGCACTGCTTGTGCTTCTCTCAATTAAAAAAAAAACAGCTGGAAAATGTAACACAGTTTCAATTTATTGATTCATACATGTCAAATTATCACAACGCAATTTATAACACATATATTTTAAATGTTATATGCTCCGTGGGTTCAATGTGCTCCTCAACCTTGGTGATAGATGCGCCCGTATGATTTGGTGGTCCTGTTAGTTATTGGTTTTTGGTCTGTATTAATTTCCAATTGATTGGCCTATACCGTGGCCTACAGCTTGACATCTGTCTACTCTCCTCAGGATTTTCCCTTCCCGCGCACTCAAAACCCTATACCCTTCAACCAGTTTTCATTTCCACAGTTTTAGTTCTGTGATGAGGGTTTTAGCTCTACCTATCGCTATGAGGGTTCCAAGCAGGTTAACTACTCCACAAACTCGATTTCCTGTCCAGTTTCTCTTGCTTGAGACAGTGCTAGCTTGTGGTAACTCCTACGATGGTATCTGGTGTGTTTCCCGTTCTATTAATTCTGGTTGTCGACTTTCAAAGTCTTCGTTCCTGTTTCCAGTTCACTTTGTCGTTGTTTGATCCTTGTATCACTTACAGTCATTGATAGTCCTCTGCTTGTGCCACAGATCAATTGTTTTCCGTGGTGGTCTTTCGACTTGGTGCACCTCCACTTAGCAAGAAAAGGTAAGTTCTCTATCCCTGATTCAATTTACTCAGTGTATCCTTCCAATTCTTATGCAATGCCTCCTTGTGAGCAGGTTCTGTTTTCTCGACCGGTGTCCTTGTTTTTGTCGGCTCCCTTTGCTCAGGTAAGCACCTCTTAATTTGTCTTAACTGTAATGTTTTGGAGTTCCAAAATCTATTGGTTTTCGATGCTAACACACTGTTCAATCTCCTTGCAGGTTCCCGGTACCAACTCTCTGGTTCAACGTCGACCAAACCCTCAACTTGAAATGGGTAGGGTTGATTCCGTTTTCCTGTCTTTTAAATTTGTTTCTGGGTAGTAAAACAAGTTGAACCATATCGTTTCAGTTTCCTGTTCAAGTCTGTGGAGAGGTCAAAAACGTTGAAGGTCTCTTCACTGTTTGTAGTGACCGTTTTGAGGGTTTTTCCACCCAGCCTTTTTTGTGCTGGCAAAAACACTTGTTGTAGGTTACGTCGCTGTAGGGTTTTCCACAGTTCGTTTTGGTTGTAGGTTACGAGTCTCAAAACCCTAACCTGAAGACCACTCCTTCTATTTGTATATGTTAGTTTCCTCTGTGTAATCTTTACAGGACTTTCTTCAACAGTATTTTTTTGTTAACTATTACAATGAATGCACAGAAATGTTCTCTTACGAAATTTTTGGTCTATTAAGAAAATTTATCTATGAATTTCGTGTACCTGTGGATAGAAAGTATAACCGGTATTTTCTTTTTTTTCTCGCTTATGAAAATCTTGACATTCGATTGAATTGGTTCAAATTTCCACAATCTCTGTGTTTTGGTTTCAACATAGACTATTTCGCCCAACGTACTAGTTTCTCCAGCACCAGCCTTCATGCTACAGTGCTCCCTCCTCACGCTTGTTTCAGTTTGTAGATACAATGCATAGGTTATATTTAACGGATGTAAATAATTCAATAAAACAAATTAGCAGTAATGGTTACAATAGATTTCTTTTGCAACAAATGGTTTTCTCTGAGATGACAATTCTGTCTCTGTATGAAAATTCTTTTTTCTTTTCTAAAGAGAAGAAATCTGAAAAAATTACAGCATGCTTTTCTTTATGTACTACTTGCTCTATTTCGGTTGAACTACCAACTGTTCTGTTTAAATACATTCCTGGATTAAAAACATTGTTAAATAAGTCTGCTGTTTTAATTAACATTGCTAATCCTAATGTCCTTTCCTTTAAACAGTAAAATAGAAAAAAAAAAAAAAAAAAAAACAATTTTCAGGTCCAATGACCTGTCTGGAAACAAACGTAACAATGAGACAAAAGACCTGTCCTATTTTGTCTACTCCGAGTCAGATGCTCCTGCATGAGGCTCCCGGGGTAACAAAAATTCATGGCTCTGTTCCATGAGATTGTCCACCGAATAGCCATCCTTCTGTATTTGTGCTGCGTCAAGCTAGGAACTGTCCTCAATGGGACAGTTCTTCCACTTGACCAAGTACTGCAGATACTCTTTCCTGCGCGTACGCTTGGCTACTTGTGTGTCGAGGATGCCCTCGATCTCAAGGGGTTGCACCGTAGGAATTTGCCTCATCCAAGATCCCTGGTCAACTTGGGTGTCCTGCTCTGGCCCTGCTGTCCTATCATCTTCAGGACTAGAAATATATGGAAATAGATCAGCCACATTAAAAATGGGTGAAATGCCTATCCCTGGTGGCAATTGTATTTCGTAAGCATTGGTAGAAAACGTGGGAAGAATTTTGCAGGGGCCAATATTTATAAACTTCAGTTTATTATATTCCCCTTTTGGAAAATGTTCCTTGTGCAAGTGCGGAAGAACTTCATCCCCAACATTAAATTGAACTGCTCGCCTTTTCAAATCTGCCTGTTATTTGTACTTTTGACTGCTGTCTTACAATTTTAACTTCACCTGCTTATGCAAATCGCTCATTGCTTGGGCGAAATCTTCCCCATCAGCACTTCTTTTTTCAGGCTTCCCCAAATCCCGCAGCTCATGCACTCTACGAGGATGCATGCCATACAGAACCTAAAAAGGACTGTAGCCCGTGCTGCGATTTGGTGAATCGTTATAAGCAAATTCCACTTGAGAAAGTACACGATCCCACATTCGTGAATTTTCACCAATCAGACTTCGTAGTAGGTTTCCTAAGCTCCTGTTCACCACTTCTGTCCACCCATCAGTCTGTGGGTGGTAAGCAGAGCTAAAATTCAACTGAGTGTCCAAATTTTTCCACAGAGTACACCAAAAATGTCCTGTAAAATGCACATCTCTGTAAGAAATAATGGACCTCGGTAAGCCATGCAGTCTGACGATCTCCATGAAAAACAAGTGTGCTACGTGAGTGGCATCACTGGTTTTTCGACAGGGTATAAAATGTGCCATTTTCGAGAATCTATCCACTACCACCATTACTGAATCAAACCCCCATTGTGTTATAGGTAGACCCAAGACAAAGTCCAAACTGACTGAGTCCCACAGTCTACTTGGAATGGGCAGTGGCGTATAAAGTCTTGCATTCTGACTGCAACCTTTTGCTAACTGACACATTTTACATCTTCTTACATACCTCTGCACGTGTCATCGTAACTTCGGCCGATAGTAAAAATGCTCAATATGCGACAACATCCTGTCTATGCCGAAATGTCTGACTAGACCTCCACTGTGCTTTTCCCGAATGATGTTCTCCCTCATTGAACAGTCAGGAATGCATAACTATCCTCCCCTAAATAACAATCCTTCTTGCAAATTATAGTCCAACCATGGACTATTGTTCCTTAGCAAAGGGTTTTGACAAGCCTCATAGGCCTCCCTAAAATCTGTATCTGTCTAATACAAATCCTTCAAATGCTCAAAACCCAGCACTTGTACCGTGCTTTCCTGTAAGAGCAAAGCTCTTCTACTCAATGCATCTGCCACCTTGTTGGACTGCCCGCTAATATGTTTCAATAAAAGTGTAAAACTCTGCAGATACTCAACCCACTCTTCATGCTTATGATTCAACTTATGCTATTGCATAACATACTATAATGCAGAATTATCAGAAAATAAAACAAATTCATTACCTAACAAATAGTGCCTCCAGTGCTTCAAAGCTTGAACGACCGCATAAAATTCCTTGTCATAAGATGAGTACTTCTGCCTACTTTCGTTCATCTTCTCACTGAAATAAGCGACCGACCTGTCCTCCTGGCTAAGTACTGCCCCAATGGCTGTACCGCTGGCATCACAACGAACTTGAAAAAGTTTTTTGAAGTCAGGCAATCTCAAAATCGGTCTCTCAGTGATCTTCTTCTTCAAAGTCTGAAAACTTTTTTTTGTTGCTTCTGTCCAACAAAAAGGCTGATTTGCCTTTTTGAATGTGTCCAACATGGGTGCGCAGATCCCACTAAAATCTATGATAAATTTCCTGTAAAAGATTTCCAATCCATGAAATCTTTGAACCTCGAACAAATTCTTCGGGGATGGCCAGCTAACTATAGCTGCAACCTTTTCTGGGTCCATCTTCAACTCATTTTCTACAATCACAAAACCCAGATAAACTAATTCCTGCTGGAAAAAAGTACACTTTTTCAGATTTATTAGTAGCTTATTCTGCTGCAATCTCCTCAATACACTTCGAACATGTCAAAAGTGTTCTTCCTTCGTTTTGTTGAAAATCAAAATGTCATCCAAATATACAATCACAAACTTCCCAATGAACTCTTTCATCACTTCGTTCATTAGGCGCATAAATGTACTAGGTGCGTTACTCAAACCAAATGGCATCACCAGCCATTCATACAACCTTTCATTCATCTTAAAGGCTATCTTCCATTCATCCCCTTCTCAGATTCGAATCTGGTGGTAACCACTCTTCAGATCGATCTTCGAAAAGTATGCTGCCCCACTCAAACAATCCATCATGTCATCCATTCGTGGCAATGGAAACCTGTACCTAATCGTAATCTTGTTAATAGCTCTCGAATCTGTGCACATTCGCCATTCTCCACTTTTTTTTGGAGCTAGAACTGTCAGAACTGCACAGGGACTCATACTCTCCTTGATCAGCTCTTTGTCAAGTAACTCTTGCGCCTGCTTTCGAATTTCTTCGTTGTCGTTTGGACTCATACGGTAAGCTACCTTATTTGGCAGGCTAGCTCCTAGTATAAAATCAATGCAATGATTGAGCTTCTCTTAGGAGGAAATTCGTCTGGTAAGTCATCCACTATGATATCGCCAAAGTCTTGCAACATGTCCTGGACCTCCTCTGGTAAATCTATGATCTTTATATGCAGTATCACCGTCCTTGGTCTTCTCACTACAACACACTTAACTTAATTATCTTCGATCTGCTTTAAGAATTATTTTCCACCCACCAGCAACGCTTTAACTCCACTGGCTTCCGCTGTATCTTCCTCTTTGATGGGTACAAGCGTGTGCTTTATCCCATCTTTGAAAAACTTGTAACAGTTTGTCTTCCCATCATGAACTACTTTTTTGTCATACTGCCAAGGTCTCCCTAACAATATATGACACACGTCCATTGGCATAATGTCACAGATAATCTTGTCCTTGTATCTGCCAATATGAAATTCTACTTCGCACTGTTCATCAACTAACAGTTGATGCCCCTTTTGCAGCCACGACACTTTGTAGGGAGTGGGGTGCTTCAACCTCTTTAGTCCCAATTTCTCCACCATTTCTATGGCCACCAAATTATCGGTACTCCCACTGTCAATTATCAGTTTGCAGCACTTTCCCTGTGACTTGTAAACTGTCTAGAATAAAGCTTTTCTTTGATCTGGTTCTACAAATTCTTTTGCTAGTTTCAGCAACACTTTGTTCAGCACTAAAGCTTCCCCTGTCTCAGGTGCATTTTCTACCTCCGGGGGTGGTGCTTTCGCTTCCTCTGTTTGGGAAACATACGTTCCTCTACTGCCTGCTGGTTCTCCTTCAGAACATTCATACGACTTGTGCCCCCACTTGTGGCACCTATAACACTGGATAGCTCCTCTGCCCCTACCATTACCTCTCCCTCGCTGGTATGGTCGTCCCCCTCTAGTGTTATTGTCTTTTTCTATTGTTCCCGAAGGTTTGCAACTGCTGCCTTCTTCACTGGAATTTGTGCCTCTACCTCTGCTAAAAGCCTTCCCTTTTCCTCTACCAAATCCTCCTCCTCTTCTGGCATTCTGCTTCCTGGTTATTTTCTCTTTCGCTTTCAAGGCACACTGATATGCCTCATCTATAGTTCTGGGTGAGAGAATACTGATTTCATCCAGTATCTCCCCTCTCAAGCCATTTTCAAACCTTGCTGTCTTTTCAGGGGTGTCTTCTATATATCCAGATCTCAAATTCAACTTGTAGAATTCTTCCATGTACTCTTTAACAGTTAACCCCCTTTGCCTCAGATTCTGTACCTGTCTATATAGCATGATCTGGTAATCCTTGGGAAAAAAAATTTCCTTCAGCTTGGCCTCCATCCTGGCCCACTTCTTTATAGGCTGTTTATTCAGCCTCTTCCTCTTTTCCTAAATACTATCCCACCACAAGGATGCATGTCCTTTCATCTTGGTGGCAGCGAATTTTACCCGCTTATCTTCGTTGATTTCTTCAAAATCAAAATACTTGTTCAATTCACTAAGCTAATCCAGCAACACATCTACTGATAAATTCCCATCATAAGTAGAAAGCTCATGCTTCGACTTGCTACTTGATAAAAAAACCGACCTCAATAATCTAATTTTAGGTCTCTCTCCTTCAAAACCACCTGTCGCTTCTGCAACCTCTTCGTCACTGTCATCCCCTCCTTCAGGGTCCCTTCTCCTTCCAACCTCTATGGCTGCTAATCGCTCATTCAAAATACGGATTTCCTCCCTCAATCCTTCTTCTGCTAATCTACGATTAGCTCTCCCCCTTCCTCGTCCTCATCTACCAACTTCCATTCTTTTTTCTAATTACAACCTATTGCTCTGATACCACTTTGATGGGGCCCAGCCCTCAAGCCCCGCTTGCGTTTCTCTCAATTCAAAGAAAACAACTGGAAAATGTAACACAGTTTCAATTTATTGATTCATACATGTCAAATTATCACAACGCAATTTATAACACATATATTTTAAATGTTATATGCTTCGTGGGTTCAATGTGCTCCTCGACCTTGGTGATAGATGCGCCCGTATGATTTGGTGGTCCTGTCAGTTATTGGTTTTTGGTTTGTATTAATTTCCAATTGATTGGCCTGTACCGTGGCCTGCAGCTTGACATTTATCTACTCTCCTCAGGCTTTTCCCTTCCTACGCACTCGAAACCCTATACACTTCAACCAGTTTTCATTTCCACAGTTTTAGTTCTGTGATGACGGTTTTAGCTCCGCCTATTGCTATGAGGGTTCAAAGCAGGTTAACTACTCCACGAACTCGATTTCCTGTCTGGTTTCTCGTGCTTGAGACAATGCTAGCTTTTGGCAACTCCTACGATGGTATCCAGTGTGTTTCCTGTTCTATTAATTCTGGTTGTCGTATTTCACAGTCTTCGTTCCTGTTTCCAGTTCACTTTGTCGTTGTTTGAACCTTGTATCACTTATAATCAGTGATAGTCCTCTGCTTGTGCCATAGATCAATTGTTTTCCATGGTGGTCTTTCGACTCGGCGCACCTCCACTTAGCAAGAAAAGGTAAGTTATCTATCCCTGATTCAATTTACTCAATGTATCCTTCCAATTCTTATGCAACGGCTCCTTGTGAGCAGGTTCTCTTTTCTCGACCGGTGTCCTTGTTTCTGTCGGCTCCCTTTGCTCAGGTAAGCAACTCTTACTCTGTCTTAACTGTAATGTTTTGGAGTTCCAAAATCTATTGGTTTTTGACGCTAACAAACTGTTCAATCTCCTTACAGGTTCCAGGTACCAACTCTCCGGTTCAACGTCAACCAAACCCTCAACTTGAAATGGGTAGGGTCGATTCTGTTTCCTGTCTATTAAAGTTTTTTCTGGGTAGTAAAACAAGTTGAACCGTATCGTTTCAGTTTCCTATTCAAGTCTGTGGAGAGGTCAAAAACACTGGAGGTCTCTTCACTGTTTGTAGTGACTGTTTTGAGGTTTTTTCCACCTAGTCGTTTTCGTGCTGGCAAAAACACTTGCTGTAGGTTATGTCGCTGTAGGGTTTGCCACATTTCATTTTGGCTGTAGGTTACGAGTCTCAAAACCATAACCTAAAGACCGCTCCTTCTATTTGTATATGTTAGTTTCCTCTGTGTAATCTTTACAGGACTTTCTTCAACAATATTTTTTTGTTAACTATTACAATGAATGCACATAAATGTTCTCTTATGAAATTTTTGGTCTATTAAGAAATTTTATCTATGAATTTCGTGTACCTGTGGAAAGAAAGCATAACCGGTAGTTTCTTTTCTTGCTCGCTTATGAAAGTCTTGACATTCGATTGAATTGTTTCAAATTTCCGCAATCTCTGTGTTCTGGTTTCAACATAGACTGTTTCGCCCAACGTACTAGTTTTTCTAGCACCAGCCTTCACGCTACAGTGCTCCCTCCTCACGCTTGTTTCAGTTTTTAGATACAATGCACAGGTTATATTTAACAGATGTAAATAATTCAATAAAATGAATTAGTAGTAATGGTTATAGTAGCTTTCTTTTGCAATAGATGGTTTTCTCTGAGATGACAATTCTTTCTCTGTATTAAAATTCCTTTTTCTTTTCTAAAGGGAAGAAATCTAAAAAATTACAGCATGCTTTTCTTTATGTACTACTTGCTCTATTTCAGTTGAACTACCAACCGTTCTGTTTAACTATATTCCTGGATTAAAAACACTGTTAAATAAGTCTACTATTTTAATTAACCTTCCTAATTCTAATGTCCTTTCCTTTAAATAGTAAAATAGAAAATAAAAATTAAAAAAAAAACAATTTTCAGGTCCAATGACCTGTCTGGAAACAAACGTAACAATGAGACAAAAGACCTGTCCTGTTTTGTCTACTCCGAGTCAGATGCTCTTGCATCACATATGTATATTATGTACGTGGCTTGAAATGTAATCTTTTAAGCATTGGACAACTCATAAACAAGGCCTACAATGTATTCTTTAAAGATGATGTGCGCACGATCATGGACATACCTCCAAGCAAGAAATTCATTGCAGAGGTGCAGATGACAAGCAATAGGATGTTTCCTCTCAAGCTCAGAACAGACTTGAAGGAAAGAAGAAATGTAGCAGCTATAACATAAGAGGTCTTTCAAGAGGAAGTGAAAGATGAAAACTAGTTATGGCACTTGATATTTGGACATCTCAATTTCGGAGGCCTTAATTTGTTGCACATAAATTGAATGGTAAAATGATTACCACTGATTGAGAAACCAGACAGCCTTTGTGAAGGTCGCATCTTGGGCAAACAACACAGACAAAGATTTCCAGCAAGGAAGAGTATAAGGGCAAAGACACCCTTAGAGATTCTCCACTCAGATTTGTGTGGACCAATGCAAACACCATATTTAGCTGGCAACAAATATGTTTTGACATTCATAGATGATTACACCAGAAAGACATGGGTGTATTTCTTGAAACAAAAGAGTGAAGTGTTTGAACATTTTTCCACTTCAAAGCTCTTATTGAGAAGCAAAGTGGGCACTACATAAAAGTGCTAAGAAATGACAGAGGTGGAGAATACATCTCCAAAGAGTTCCTATGTTTCTGTAGGGAGAATGGCATACATAAGCAGTTTACCACAAGGTACACACCTCAGCAAAACGGTGTTGCAGAAAGGAAGAATAGGACCATCATGGACATGGTCAAAAGTATGTTAAAGGAAAAACATTTGCCAAATGAGTATTGGGCTGAAGATGTAAATTGTGCAACATATATCTTGAATAGATGCCCAACCAAAGCTGTCATGAACAGAGTCTGGAAGAAGCATGGAGTGGAACAAAGTAGTTTTTCACTCACATGAAATTTTTTGAATGTGTGGCCTATGCACATGTCCCAGATCAATTGATAAAGAAGCTTGACAATAAGGGGGAGAAATGTATCTTTGTTGAATATAGTGATGAGTCCAAGGCATACAAACCCTATAATCCATCCACCAAGAAAGTTATAATAAGCAGAGATGTTCAGTTTATTGAAGAAGAAGCTTGGGATGGAAGCTCATAGAAAACAATGAATGTGAAGACATGTGTGTCTCATGAAGAGGAAGAGGAATGCACAATAGCAAATAATTCCTCCATGGTGGCTCCTCCTCCACCACCACAAGCACAACAAACCACACCACAAGCTGGAAATAGAACAACCTTGAGAAATCAAGGAAGTGCTTCTTCAAGCACACCACAGGGAACCAAAACTCCCTCGAGCTCAAGTGGAACTCCAAGTACACCAAGAAGACCAAGATTTATAAATCTGAGTGAGATTTATGAACAAGGAGAGGTAAATGATAATGCTAGTATGAACTCTTTATTTTCTTTGTATTGTCATGTTGATGACCCAATTCATTTTGAAGATGTTGTAAAAGAAGAAAAATGGATTGAGGCAATGAACAAAGATATTGGTGCAATAGAAAAGGGTAATACATAGGAGTTAGTGGACCTCCCTAAAGGTAAAGAAGTCATTGGAGTAAAATGGTTCTATAAGACCAAGATCAATGCTGAAGGCAACATTGAAAGGCACAAAGCAAGACTTGTTGTCAAAGGCTACAAGCAGCAACAAGGAAGAGATTATGAAGAAACGTTTGCACTGGCTGCAAGGATGGAAATAGTGAGAACAGTGTTGCCCATAGCAACACAACACAAATGGAAGGTTTATCAAATGGATGTGAAATCTGCATTCTTGAATGGAGTGTTGAAATAAGAGGTATATGTTGAACAACCTCCAGGCTATGAGATTGAAGGCTAAGAGCAAAAAGCATGAAAATTGAATAAATATCTTTATGGGCTGAAGCAAGCACTGAGAGCATGGTATAGCAGGATAGATGCTTACCTGAATGAAAATGGATTTGAGAAATGTGATGGAGAACCCACACTATACATAAAGAAAATGATGGTAAGATTCTTATTGTTGTTTTATATGTAGATGATGTAATATTTACTGGCAATGAAGTTTCTCTCATTGCTGATTTTAAAGCAGTCATGAAGAGTGAATTTGAAATGACTGATTTGGGTTTTTTGAGATATTTTCTTGGAATATAAGTAGACAAAAATGAAAATGGGATTTTTATTTCCCACACAAAATATGCTGAAGAAGTGTTGAAAAGATTCAACATGCAGAACAACAAAGCAGCTGTAATTCCAACTATCATGTAGTTAAAATTGAGCAAAGAAGACAATAGCAAGGATTTTGATCCAAGTCTGTACAAGAGCATAGTTGGTAGCCTCATGTATTTGACTACAACTAGGCCAAATATTATGCATGCTGTAAGTTTAATTTCTAGATTCATGGAAACAACAAAAGAGACTTATTAGCATGCAGCCAAGAGGATTCTAAGGTATGTGAATGGAATGAAGGGGTATGGTATTTTATACTCCTCATCTGAAAATTTTAAATTCACTGGTTACACTGACAATGATTGGGATAGAAGTGTATATGATAGGAAGAGCACATCTGGATATGTGTTTAGTTTAGGATCATGAGTCATTTCATGGGCTTCCAAGAAGTAACCAATAGTTGCTTTATCAACAGTAGAGGCAGAATATGTAGCAGCAACAGCAGCAGCATGCCAAGCGGTATGGATGAGAAGAGTGCTCAGAGATTTATGCCATGAATAGGACAAAGGAACAACTATTTATTGTGATAATAGCTCAACGATAGCTTTATCAAATAATTTTGTCTTCCACAAGAGAACAAAGCATATTGATGCAAAATTTCATTTTATACAAGAACTGGTTAATAATGGTGAAGTTGTTTTGCAAGACAGAGGAACAATTTGCTGATATCCTCACAAAACCATTAATGCAGAAAAGTTTTAACTATCTCAGGAAATGCCTAGGTATGCAAGAAGGTAGCAGTTGTAATTAAGGGGCAGTGTTGGAATATTAATTCCAACTACTACACACAGAGCAGATGAAGGACGATGAATTTGTTTGATGGGATCAAAACACAACAAATTTAAGTCTGATGTGAATTTGGGAAAGGACAACAATGGTGGTGGAAAATCGCCAGTTTTGATCTTCACGCAACCACGAACTTTTCTGCAGTACCTACCACATTGAATACTAACCAAATTTATTTATCACACAGTGGCTCCATTCCGGGGGTAGCAAGTATGGGCAGCAAAGAGAAGCGATGACCCACCGGAGTGGGTGACATCATCCTCCGCTTGACCAATGAGAGCAACTCCAGGGGGATAAGGATAAGACCTTTGGAAAGGTTTTATAACCCCAGAGAAATTTTGTTTTATGTTTTGATTTAAGTTTTATTTGCCACATTGTGTTTTAATTTTTAACTTTGGGTTAACATTTTATTTACCGCGGTACATTTGTTTTTAACTTTGGGAATATATTTTGATATATATATTATAAATATGAAATATTTATAATATATGTGTGTGTGTGTGTGTGTGTGTGTGTGTGTGTAATGTAATATGTCGTGAGTGCATTGTAGTGAAGACCATGTATTGTTTTGAGAGAGCCCGAAGGCTGAAAAAGAAATAGAGAGACAGAGAAGAAATATTGAAGCGTTGCATTTGTAGTAGCCAAGAGAAGATTTGTTTTGTGAATCCAGAACACCAGAGTTCTGAAGAATCCTATTTTGTGACAGTTAGTTTTATGTTTAATGAAATAGTGTTATAATCCATCTCTCTGTCGACAATTTTTATTTTTAATATCTGTGTTGTGGAAGAGGAATTGTTTTATTCCTCTATGTGTTCGGAATTATCCAGAATTTCCAACAACTATGAGAGAAAGTAGATGAGAGAAAGGAAAAAAGTCAACATGCCTCGTTTTCTTACTCTGCTTCCATAGTTGTCGAAGCTCTACTCTGTTGTAGTGACATTAACACTATTGTCATCGCAGGTTTTGGTACAGCATGAGCCTGCATATATCTATTTTCATTTTCCTCATTCCCTTTCTTTTATACCTATTATCTACTATCTCCAATTCATCATTACTTAGAGATAGGAGAGTGTTGATTTCAATGAAAGTGACAATGGGGGATCTTAATCATATGTTAGATAGGGTGAGAGCCTCAAACCACACCACCCATTTCTCATGGACTAGAGTCCATTTTGACCACATCAGTCAAGTAGTGACGCTAGATCTCTCCAACATGAATATTTTAGACTCATTTCCCAATCAGGTCACTGACTTGTCAACCATTCGTTTTCTCAATGTCTCCATCAACCACCTCAATGGAATCCTTCCCTCATACATATCAAAATTGAATAACCTACAGGTCCTCGACATATCTTACAATTATTTGTTAGGGGAATTTCCACTAGATTTGAGCTCTCTCCAAAAACTCTGGTTGCTCAACGTCTTCATTAACTACCTCAATGGAAGCCTTCCCTCCCACATATCAAAATTGAAGAACCTAGAGGTCTTCGATGTCTCTTACAATTTTTTTTTAGGTTCACTGCCACTGGATTTGAGCTATCTCTAGAAACTCTTGTTTCTTGGCGCCTCCTCTAATGTCTTCAATGGAACCCTTCCCTCCAGCATATCCAATTTGAAAAACCTAGAGGTCCTTAATATATATCACAATGAATTTTCAGGGGAACTGCCTCTAGATTTGAGCTTTCTTTGGAAACTCCAGTTGCTCAAAGTCTCCTCTAACTTACTAAATGGAAGCCTTCCCTCCAGCATATCAAAATTTAAGAACCTTGAGGTCCTCGATGTCTCCAACAACTTTTTTCAAGGGTACTACCAATGGATTTGAGCTATCTCATTAAGCTTGTGCATCTTCACCTGGGAAATAATAAGTTTTCTAAAAGCATTCCGAGTGAGTATGGAAATTTGAAAAATTCTAGAATATCTTTCATTGTCCAAAAATTATTTAAGCAGAAGAATACCTAGAGAACATGGCAATTTTGGGAAGTTGAAAATGTTTTACCTGGGAAGCTTCAGTTATTATGGGAATACATTCACTGGAGGGATTCCTCCAAAGATTGGAAATTTGAGCAAGCTTGTCCATCTTCATATGGATAGTTGTGGTATTAATGGTTCAATACCCTCTTAGATTGGTGGTTTGAAAAATATAGAGTCAATGTCTTTGCAAGACAATGCCCTCACTAGTGAAATACCTGTGGAACTCTTGGAGCTGAACAAGTTGAGAGAGCTATATATTTCAAAGAACAAACTAAAAGGCAAGATTCCATCTCTCATTGGTGGCATGGAAAATTTTGAGGTTTTATGTCTTCAGTACAACAATTTCACAGGTCCTTTGCCTCAATTAGGCGTAAATTGAAAGCTACAAGAAGTAGATGTTTCTTCCAACAGATTAACTAGTTCCATCCCTTTGAATCTTTGCGACGATGGAGGATTGCTTATGTTGACTACAAAAAATAATTCCTTTATTGGGTTGATTCCTAACTCTTTGGGCACGTGCAATTCTCTGATTGAAGTCCACGCGGGGAAAAATCATTTAAATCATTCAATTCATACATACTTCCTATACTTACCCAACCTGGCTGTGATCGAATTGTACAAAAATTATCTCAATGGGATCATACCAGAGAAAATGAATAATGTATCCTCCATTAGTATTGTGGATTGATATTTCCAATAATCATTTCATTGGTTCTCTTCCTTCATCCATAGGTAAATTATCTTCTTTGCAAAAGATTTTTCTTGGTGGAAATCAATTAACAGGTGCGATTCCTAGGGATATTAGCAACCATAGTGCTCTGGATTTTATTGATCTTGGCTAGAATGACTTCAGAGGTCTCATCCTAGTCGAAATCTCAACGATGAGAAATCTTCACTCATTGAACGTATCTATAAATTAATTACCAGATACGATTCTCGTGGAGATTGGATACTGTAGTTTTCCTAACGTTGTCGATCTTAGAAAGAATAATTTTTCTAGTATGATTCCCAAGGAGATTGGAAGCTATATTTATTTGTAATTCGTTGATATTAGCAAAAACAAGTTTTCTAGTATGATTCCTAGGCAGATTGGAAATTGTATTCATTTGAGATCCATTGTTCTTAGCGAGAACGAGTTCATAGGTCCCATCCTAATGGAAATTTGCAACATGAGCTCTCTAGAGTTTCTGAATGTATTTAGAAATCATTTGAACGAGAATATTCTCGTTGAATTAGAGAACATGCAGAACTTGATCCAACTCGATTTCTCTCACAATAAATTTTGAGGCATTTTTCAAGAGGATAGTCGATTTTCCTATTTGGATCCAATATATTTTGCAGGGAATCCCAACTTGTGCAAAAAACACCTGGGCAATTAGACTTCGTGAGGTCAAGCCCACCATAAGCGTGGCCTTCTCTTAGTTTCGGTCCCTCTCCTATGTTGGAAAGGCAGAGGATATAACACAAATAATTCACACACAAAACACACACGAGTTGTGGCTCTTCTATTGATCACAAAAGCTTCAATCTTTAATATGATAACACAATAAACTCGATGAAGGGCATTTAACCTTTTCGACTAACAACTTACCTAATATAACTTGGCATGCAAACTACTCACTAAATTCATCTATCACATAACTCAACTTGAGTCAACGCTCAATTAAATGACTCTCTAACTCTTCATGTGGGAGTTAATTTGTTTTTTTAACACCCCCCCTTAATTACGACCGCTGAACTAAAAAATGACTCATGACAACACAAACATGCCTGCTGATCTATGTCTCAGCTAGGCTTACAACACCCAAGTTTCTTTTGTGAAACTCAAAACACATATTTTGCTAATGACTTGGTAAATATATTAGCGAGTTGATCACTATATTTATAAGGCTTCAAGTGAACTTCAACATTTCTCACAAGTTCTCTAATAAAGTGATATCTAGTATCAATATGCTTGCTATTTTGATGAAACACACTATTCTTGGATAGTGAAATAGCTGAGGTGTTGTCACAATATATTGTTCTTGATCCTTGTTTTTTATGCGTGAGTCCATCCAACACTCTTCTTAACCATACTGCTTGACATGCTATTAATGTGGTTGCTACATATTCTGCTTCTGCTAATGATAATGTCACAATGGGTTGCTTCTTAGATGCCCATGAAATCACACCTAAACCAAGATGGAACACATAACCGAAAGTGCTCTTCCGATCATCCAAACTAACTGCAAAATCACTATCTGTAAATCCAATAAAATATTTATTTTTTGTACTTGCATACATTACGCCACAATCTCTAGTTCCTTCTATGTATCTCATAATTCTTTTTCCTGCACTCCAATGTGTGTCTTTTGGAGTCTGCATAAAACTAGAAATCAAACTTACTCATTGCATAATATCTGGTCTTGTAGCTGTGTGATACATGAGGTTGCCAACTAATATTTTGAATAGAGTTGGATTGACATCTGATCCTTCATCATCCTTTCTTAACTTTATACCTATGGCAACTAGTGTAGGGATAGGTTTGCAATTTTCCATCCTGAAATTTTTCAGCAAATCTCTTGCATATTTATTTTGACAAATAAAAATTCCTTTTTCATATTGCTCAACTTCTATGCCAAGAAATAAGTTCATGAGACCAATATCTGTCATCTCAAATTCTTTCATCATGGTTTCTTTAAATTTATCTAACTCAAGATCACCTGTAAAAATCATGTCATCAACATATAAGGAAACAGTCAAAATATGTCCATGCTCATTTACCTTTGTGTACAAGGCAGGCTCAATGCTACTTCTTCAAAATTCATTCTTAATCATGTAGTTTTTGATTCTGCTATACCATGCTCTACATGCTTGCTTCAGTCCATAGAGGCTTTCTTCAACCTATAAAATTTATCTTCCTTACCTTCAACTTCATAACCTGGAGGTTTCTGCAAATAAATGTTTTCTTCTAGAATTCCATTCAAGAAGGCTGATTTGATATAGATCTGATATACTTTCCACTTGTTTTGAGTTTGTGTGGCTAGAACTACTCTTACAGTATCCAATCTTGCTACCGGAGAAAAAGTTTCTCCAAAGTCTATTACCGATTTCTGTGAGAATCCTTTTGCTACAAGTCTTGTTTTAAATATGTCGATTTCACCTTTCTCATTTAACTTTGTCTTGTACACCCACTTCACACCAATGAGGTTTTTATCCTTTGTAAAATTAACCAAATCTTATGTATTATTCTTTTCAATAGCTTCAATTTCTTCATCCATGGCTTGCACCCAACTTTCATCTCTAATTTCTTCTTCAAACGAAGAAGGTTGGAATGAAAACAATGAAAATTTTGAACCAACATCTAAATCATCATAAATATCTTTCAAAATTATCATCTTTCTCTTACCATTTCTTGATTTATCACCTGATTGGCTGCTAGGAGAATTCTAGTCTATTGATTTGATGGAAGATCCATGCTACTATGAAAATATTGGAGTCCTTGTTTGTGTGACTCTATTTGGTGTCTGCTCTTTTGATTCTTGCTGCTCCTTTTCTGCTACATCATCCTCTTCCATCAATGGTGTTTGTGCATCGATTGTTTTGTATACAATCCCATTCCATGACTCTTGTTCTTTGAACACAACATCTCTGTTGATTATCGTCTTCTTAGTGATAGGGTTATACAAGTTGTAAGCTTTTGATTGCACAATATAACCAGTAAATATGCATTTTTCACTTTTATCATCCAATTTTCCTCTTATCTTCTTAGGCACATGTGCATAGGATACACATCAAAAAACTCTGAGATGAGATACGTTGCATGACATACCTGACCATGCTTCTTCTAGTACTATGTTCATCACACTCTTTGTAGGAGTTTGTTTATCACATAAACATAACATGAAACTGCTTCTACCCAATACTCTTTAGACAAGTTTCTTCCTTTCAGCATGCTCCTTGTCATATTCATAATGGTTATTTTCTTTCTCTTTGCTACACCATTTTGTTGCGATGTGTATATGGTTTTAAATTGTCTTCTGATTCCATGTTGTTCGTAGTAATCATGGAATACCTTTGAATCATATTCTCCACCATGATCTGACCTCAATACCTTGATATGTCTGTCACTTTGGTTCTCTGCTAAGGCTTTGTATTATTTGAAATTTGAAAAACTTTCAGACCTCTGCTTCAAGAAGTAAACCCAAGTCTTTATGCTATAGTCATCAATAAAAGTGAAGAAGTAACAACTTCCACCAATCGGCAATGTCATCATAGGTCCACACAAGTTTGTATGTAAAATCTCAAGAGGTTGTCTTATTCTGTATGCAACTCCTATTGGAAAAATTTCACGACTTTTTTTTCCTAAGATGAAACACTCACTAGTAATAGTAGGTTCTTTGATGGGAGGTAATCCTCTAACCATTTGTTTTTGCTGCAACAATATTAAACCATAAAAGTGTAAGTGTCAAAACCAGAAGTTCCATAACTAATAATCATTAGAACATGCAACTATAAAAGAACTCATGACCTAATCACTCTAATTAATAATTATAGGAAATAGTATGTTCCTCGTCATCGGCACCTTTTGTATCAGCTTCTTGCTTGGGGGATTGTCATAAATAACACACTCTTGTAGCTGAAATATAACTTTGTATCTTTTCTGTGTCAATCGACTAACACTTATCAAACTTTTTTTGAGACCAGGAACATAATATACCTCTGAGATTGTCTTTGGCTCCCCTTGCTTGGTTATAATGTTGACCACTCCTTTCCATCTACATCCACAGTTTTGTTAGTCCCCAAATTTACCTTTGTCTTCACATATTAATCCAAATTTGCAACCAAACTCTTGTTGCCTGTCATGTGGCTACTGCAACCAATTTCTAATAGCCACACATTATTAGAAGGTTCATGCATGGTATGGCAAGCTAGGAACATGGAGTTAGTATTCTCTATACTAGCATTAGCTCTCTGATTTCCTTGATCAACTATATTCTTCCTGCAATCGTGGGTATAGTGACCAAATTTATTTCAATAATAACATCTCAACTTTGATTTTTCAACTCTTTGATTATTTTCGAAGCTTCTGTTGTTGCTTTCACTTTCATGTTCATGGTCTTCTTGACCATCTATTTGACCACCATGTCTTTTGCCTCGTCCTCTACCTCTCGATCTACCTCTGCCTTGACCTCTTGAAATATAAACTTGACTTTTGAAAGCAATTTCTAAAGTGGAATCCTTATTTTTGTCTATCCTTGCCTCATGTGATAGAAGTGATCCCATCAACTCATCAAATGTTAGTGTTTCCAAATCCTTGGCTTCTTCTATGGCTGCTACCACAACATCAAACTTGGTAGACAAAAGTCTAAGGACCTTCTCAATCACTCTTCGATCTTCAATTTCTTCACCATAAATTTTTAACTAATTTATGACAGACATGACCCGATTCATGAAAGAATTGAAATCCTTTGTCTCTTTCATCTGCATAATTTCAAAATCTCTCCTAGTATTTTGCAATTTAACAATATTGACTTTGGCCATACCTTGATCTCTTGTCACCAAAGTTTCCCATGCTTCCTTTGCTGAATACGTAATCATAATCTTCTCGAACATTGCTCGGTCTACTACCTATTGGATAAGAAGAAACGCTTGTGCATTTTTCCTTTTTTCTTTATCCCATTATTCCCTCTCTAGATTAGTGAGAGCTTGTTCTTCTGCTTCACTCTGAGGTTCTGCAAACCCAAACTTTACATGATCCCAAACATCATGCGCTTTTAACATGGTCTCCATCTAATAGCCCACACATCATAATCCTTCCCTATAAAAGAAGGAAGTTGTGACTGGAAACTTGGTGTTGCCATATTTCTTCAAACAAATAAAATATTATCATATAAAACCCTAAATTTCTCCTTTTAGAAACTTTGTAAAAGCTCCTTTTTGTTAAAAAATAACCATTTTCAAAAATCCCTTGTTTATTTTTATATAAAAAAACTTATATAATAAGCTCTTTTTAAAAAATCTTATTATAATATTTCAATTTTCATAAACCTTTAAAAAATCCCTTTTTAAAAAGATATTATAAAAAAACACTTTTAAAAGAAATAGTTATATAAAGGGCTTACTATGAAAATCCTTTTGTAAAAATTCCCTCATACCTCCTTAAAATTAGTCCTTTTATAATGGCGTGACCGCTTAGGTTTAAAAATTATTAAACCTTTTCAACCTTTGTTTGACTTTGTAGAATCTGTTGTCGGCTTTTTAAACTTAATACCCAATTGTGCACCCAATGTACAGAGAAAATGCAGACTAAAACCCGATTTTTTCAAAAATGCAAGTCTCACGAAAGTTGCGCATTTTTTGCACTAAGAAAGTGTGGAATTTATGTAATTTTTGTACTAAGAGCATGTGAACATGTGCACTCCTTAACAATCTCATGATTTTTCTCTTGGCCCTCTTCTCACTAGCTCTATGCGCTTTGCAGATCTTGCGATATTTCCTCAGCTCTGATAGCAATTTGTTGGAAAGTCAGAGGATATAAAATAAAAAATAACACAATTAATTCACACACAAAACACACATGAGTTGTGGCTCTTCTATTGATCACACAAACGTCAATCTTTAATCCAATAATAACAATGAACCCGATGAATGGTATTTAACCTTTTCTACTAACAATTTATGTAATATAAATTGACATGCAAACTACTCACTAAAGTCATCTATCACATAACTCGACTTGAATCAATGCTCAGTTAACTAACTCTCTAACTCTTCATGTGGGATTTGATTAGTTGTTTTAAGATCCTCTTTTTTTTATTGCTTTTGGTAGTTGGAGAAACCATATAAAAAGGTAGAGCTAGAGCCTTCAAGAAAATAGGTGCCACCAAGTTGTAGGAAATGGTGACCTTCCAAAAGTTGGATTTTGAGAGCGATGACATTGTACAATGCATAAAAGAAGAGAACGTCATCGAAAAAGGAGGATCATGAGTGGTGTATCGAGGCATCATGCCCAATGGCCAAAAAATTGTAGTGAATAGAATTACGGGGATTTGCATGGGTTATTTAAATGATCATGGATTCTCTGCAAAGGTCAAGACTCTAGTAAAAATCCGGCATAGGCACATAGTAACATTGCTGGCCTTTTTCTCTAATCCTAACACTAATATTCTAGTTTATGAATATATGCCTATGGAAGCCTGGAGAAGGTGCTCCATGGAAACAATGGATGGAATCTGCACTGGGATAGTAGATACAAATTTACAGTGGAGGTTTCCAAGGGATTGCACTACCTTCACCATGATTAATGTTGGCTAGTTATCCTTCACTGCGATGTGAAGTCTGGCAATATCCTTTTGGATTTTGAAGCCCATGTCACAGATTTTATTTTGTACAAGTTATTGCATCATTCAGGTACCTTGGAATGCATGTCATCGATCGTACTCTCTTTTGGCTGCATAGCTCCAAGTAAATTGTTGTTTCATTCTTTGCATTTTTTTAGTTTTTGTGCTCAATTGTATTCATCCCCAACCAATATTGATACAGGGTCTGCTAAAAGCCTTAGGCTACACATTATATTGTTGCTTTTTGAGATTTCCGGGGTAGTTCAAGAAGCTTATGAGTCTATTTTTCTCATTCTAACCATGAATTGATTTTATACAAGCCATCATTTCTATCGACTGACCCGCACTAAAATAAATGGAATTTTTTCTATGAAAACATGACTCTATGTAAAACAACTTATTACATGAAAAGTGCTGCTATTACCATTTTATCTAATAATCTTCAATAAATTACAATTTTACACTACAACATAAAGGGGGTTTTAAGACAATATTTAATACAATTTTTAGATAAATTGTCTTAACTTGAGGCAAAATAAAACTTGTGTATTGTCTTAAATATTGTATTTAAGTGGGTGTATTAGATCAAATTGTCTTAAAATATTGTCTCTATAAAGACAATAATAACACAAACATTTTTGTCTCTCTAGAGACAGTTTCATTTTTGTCTCTCTAGAGACAATAGTTGGGATTAAAGATATTGTCTTTAAAGAAACAATGTCTTTGATCCTAACTATTGTCTCTCTAGAGACAATAAAAAATTACATTCAAAGATAATACAACATCGCTTTTGTCTCTTTAGAGACAATATAAAATAATGAATCTAGGAAATTATCTCACCATTGAAAATAAACCAATATTAAAAGTATTTAATTAAAAATAAACTACAATATCATTGATTAATTCATATTAGGACACAGTGGAATCGAACCGCCAACCTCCTGCTTATAAAGTAGGTTATTTTCCATTGAGCTATCACCCTTTAAAGAACTATGTGAATAGAATTAACTAGAATTATCACAAGACTTAATATATTGCCACAACTATTGAATGATTTATGTTTAGCATGTTTCCACTTTTCACATATTCCAGCAATATGAATTTTTTCAAGTAATTTTCACATCAACTAAAGATACAGTACAAAGAAATTAGCATAGCCATCTTCCTATCTATCCCTAAAATTTTTGGAGCAAGTGAGATAATCCAGTACATTTACCATTACCTGTTAGTAACGATAAAAAATGAGAGTTAAATATCCTCATATTTAGCTTGCACCATAGAAGAGAAGGTTAGTGCACAACCAGCATTTGCTTGGCCATTCAATGTAACCAATGCAGTGTTAATCCACCTATATCAACCACATTTAGTAATTTGGTTGTGGTAACTACCTATTTTAAGTATATCTTTAACATTTGTAGAATTTTAAACAATGAATAGGAAAATAGCAAACAACATGAGTAGAATGAGAAATAAATGAACATCTTCCGCTACTTAAGCTTGCAATCTAATAGTGTCTTCTGAAACTATACCCAAGAAGTAAAGATATCAATTTCTAAAATATTGGATACTAACTTACATTTCCATAATACATTGCCCTCAAGTCTCCCCCAGCACAAAATTCTCACCCGACCCTCTTAAGGATATACACAGACGTCAACAAAGGTTTGAAAGTGGTAAAGTATTAAAAATTTGACAGTAAAACATTGCAATCCAAAATAGTGGACAATTTTACCTTAATGATCATCATCTCTGCATCATTTTCTTTTTCCCATTTTTCATAGAGCTCGGCTAATCAGATTACCTGCATATCATATTACAGGATTTGTCAAACCAGTTTAAGAAAACAAGTGCTTACCCAATGCCTCAACCATGGATTAGAGATTAAAATAAATGGTCCAGTTTCTTACCACTTTCCTGCTAATAATATTTAGTTTATGTGGGTTATTGAGAGAGATAACTTGCAGATGACCTTTCTCTTCATCCAAAACAACATGCTTGAATAGAACCTGGTTACGAAAAAAATTAACTAGAATTATCACATGCCTTTAATAGCTTGCCACAACTGCTAAACGGTTTATGTTTAGCATGTTTCCACTCTTCACATATTCCAGAAATATGATTTTTTTCAAGGAAATTTTCACATCAAATAAAGATAAAGTACAAAGAAATTAGCATAACCATATTCCTATCTATGCATAAATGTTTTGCAACAAGTGAGATAATCCAACATATTTATCATTACATGCTAGTTACGATAAAAAATGAGAGTTAAATATCCTCATAGTTAACTTGCACCCTAGAAGAGAAGGCTAGGGAACAACCAACATCTGCTTGGCCATTCTGTTAGCACAATTCTATGCTAAGTTATGAGTATGTTTTTTTGTTTTTAGGATAAAATTTGTAAATTTCAAAAAAAAATTAGAACGTCATCAAAAATTCTGGTAGTGTCTATTTTAGCCTGTTTCGGATATTCCGTTTTAATTCTATTTTATGTCTATTTTTCTTTAACCCGATGCTACCAGAAATTCCGGTAACCTCCCCTATTTTAAAAAAAATAAAAAAGTGCACCTGCTTTTATGTCAAGCCACCTGTTCCTGTTATCAACTACATTTTAAACTTTTATCATGAGTGAAGTCACGTGATAGAAAAGGTTTATGTTGAGTGATGTTAAGTTGAGTTGTGGTTATACGTGGAGCAAGCTAGGTTTCAATCCACAGTTGTAAAATCTAACCATTGTTTGTCCTGTCTGTCACTTGAGTTGTTTCATCCACATGTTGAGGTACGTATTATGTGTTAAGGTAGATAATGGATCTACAGTTTTAATGCAATGACTGTTTGGTTTGATCATGGATGAACGCTGCCGAAATTTTAGGCCTGTAATAAGGATACAATGGAGGTGGTTTCTAGCTCCAGCTCTGCTCATCTCTAGCCACCTGTAGCATATCATCTGAAACACCGCTTCCAATTGAAGTTAATCATGACTAACACAAGGTGTATACTATGGTCTAAGCTATTTACCATTATGAAAAATCTCATGCATGGAAAGGTGAACCAACATATATTTTTTAAACCACTGAAATAAAGGTAAAACCATCAGTTTTTAGTTTAACTATTGGTGAATGAGTAGCTCTAGTGAGCAGTTTGAGAAAGGAGACCCAGATTTCAGACAGATTTCATTGAAGACACAACAACACATGTTAGGTTAGCTCCTCTAATCGTGACACCTATCAGGTTTCAACATACAACCTTCTTAATTAATGAAGATGACTAATAAAGGAGGAAAACTAAAATGCATTAAACCCCAAAGAGCTGATATAGTAGATGTTAACCTGAGTGTGTTATGAAACTAGCTCCAAAAATAGGAGAAAAGAAAGATCAACGCCTTAGAAATCAACCACTTCAAGGGGGAAACCTCCAATACATTACATAAATGAACAAATCTCTGATGATTGAAATTACCAAAACCTCCTTTCTATATATAGGAGTCCATGGGGCCACAATGTAATTCTAGCCGACCTAACAATAATAATTTAAGGGCACAATAATAACAATATGGGGGTTACAGGGTTACAAAAATAATAATAAGGGGGTTACTCTAGCAATAATAAGGGACTATACTAGTAATATAGGGACATAACATGCTCCTCTCCTTAAAAAAAGTGTTGTCCTCAACACTTGAGTAGCTCCAGGTGCTTTTGTATCAAATTCTCATCCTCCCATGTAGAATCTTCAGTGGGTAAGTTCTTCCATTTGATGAGATACTCTGAAACTGATCGATTTTGTAGTTGTCAAGTTCTTGTTTCCATGAAAACTTTAGGTTCCAATATGGTTTTTCCTTCCTCATCAAGTTCTAGAAATATTGTTTGAACTGGAAGTCTGTCCTCTATAACCTTCTATAAGCATGAAACATGGAAAACTGGATGCACTCGCGAAGAAGCAGGAAGCTCCAATTTGTATGCCATAGTACCAATCTTTTGAAACACCTTGTAAGGACCATAGTACTTTGGCGATAATTTATTATCCTTCTTAGCTTGCTTGAGGGGCATTTGTTTGTATGGTTGTAGATGTAGAAATACCCAGTCTCCTACGTCAAAAATTCTCTCCTTGCGATGTTGATCTGCCTGTTGTTTCATTCGATTTTGTGCCAAATTCAGGTTATCCTTTAAGAGTTGGAGAACTTCTTGCTGATGCTCGATGTGATCTTCCACTGCTTGAACCTTCGAATTTTCTCTTAAAGATGATGTGATGGATGGTGGATGATATCCATAAAGTGCCATAAATGGGGTCATTTTTGTTGCAGTATGGAAGGAAGTGTTATACCACCATTCAACGAGAGGTAACCACTTGACCCATTGTGTTTGTTTATCAGATACAAAACAACGAAGATATCCTTCCAAACATTTATTTACTATCTCAGTTTGACCATCAGATTGAGGATGATAAGATGATTTATGAGCTAATTGAGTACCCAAACAAGAAAATAACTCTGTCCAAAAATTTCCAGTAAAAATGGGATCTCTGTCACTCACAATAACCCTTGGGATTCCATGTAGCTTTTGAATTTTGTCCATAAATGTAGTAGCAACTGTACTTGCTTTAAATGGATGAGATAATGCACAAAAGTGTGCATACATGGTAAGTCTATCAACTACCACCATGATGACACTCTTTCCTTCAGACTTAGGTAAACCTGTGATAAAATCCATTGAAATCTCCTCCCAACATTGACTTGGAATGGATAAAGGTTGTAGAAGTCCTGAGGTCTTAATTGTCTCAACTTTATTCTGCTGGCAAACCAAACATTCCGCCACAAACTTTTGAATATCAGATTTAAGGCCATCCCAAAAAAATTCTTTCTTCACCCTGTGGTAAGTTTTTAAAAATCCTGAGTGTCCTCATAAAGGAGAAGTGTGCAATTCCAGAAGAATCTTTTGTTTTAGTTGGGAATTCTTACAAAGATATAAGCGATCTTTGTACCATAAGGAATCATTTTTTCAACTAAATGTATCAGATGTACTAGGATCTTGCTGCAACTTTTGAATGAGTGTCCATACATCTTTGTCCTTCTTCCATTCATCTCTTGCTTCGGTTATCCAATCTGGTTGGGTAATAGAAATGGCACAAAGAAATGCTTCCACCTCTTCATTCTTTCTTGAGAGTGCATCTGCAACAACATTAAGCTTTCCTTTTTTGTAGATTATTTCAAAGTCATAACCCAACATATTTGTGACCCATTTTTTCTTCTCTTCTGAAGATAGTCTTTGTTCCAAAAGTGTTTAAGACTATCATGATCAGTTTTTACCTTGAAGTGTCTTCCCATTAGGTAAGTTCGCCATTTCTTTAGTGCATGCAGTATTGCTAACATTTCCTTCTCATAAATAGGTTTATGTAAATACTTTCCTTTGATTGGACTACTTTCAAAAGCAATGGGTCTTCCTTCCTGCATTAAAACAACACCAATTCCATTTCTTGAGGCATCACATTCCACAATAAAGGTTTTTGTGAAGTCTGGCGTAGCTAAGACCGGTGCTAGGCACATTTCCTTTAAGATGTTCAAAGGCCTTAGTTGCTTCAGGAGTCCATGAAAATGCATCTTTCTTCAATAATGTTGTTAGAGGTGCTGCTATTCTCCCATAATTCTTAACAAACTTGCGATAATACCCTTTTAACCCAAGAAATCCTTGCAACTTCTTTATGGTTGTGGGGACTTTCCATTCCTTAATGGCTTCAATTTTGTTAGGGTCTACTTTAACACCCTCGTGAGATACAATATGACCCAAATATTCCACCTCTTGTACTCCAAAGAAACATTTGGATTTTTTTGCATATAATTGTTTCTCCTGCAATAGTTTGAGCACCCTGTCAACATGTTCAACATGATCCTTCCAAGACCTGCTATAGATTAGTATATCATCAAAAATAATAGCACAAATTTTCTAAGTAAGGGTTTGAAAATGGAATTCATCAACCCTTGAAATGTAGAAGGTGCATTGGTAAGGCCAAAAGGCATGACCAAAAATTCATAATGACCCTCATGGCTTCGAAATGTTGTTTTCGGAATATCTTCAGTCTTCATTCTAATTTGATGATATCATGAACGAAGATCCAACTTAGTAAAATAAATTTCTCCATGTAATTCATCCAATACTTCATCAATCACAGGAATGGGAAATTTATCCTTAATAGTGAGCTTATTGAGCTCCCTATAATCCGGACACATGCGCCATGATCCATCCTTCTTGTGCACCAATACTACTGGAGTATATAAAGAAATTTGACTAGGTTGAAGTATACCAGCCTCTAATATTTTTGCAATAATATGTGCAATTTCTCTCTTTTGGACATAAGGATATCTATAAGGCCTGACGTTTGGAGGAAAATTTTCTGGAATCAAATGAGTAGCATGATCATGATCACGAATAGGTGGGATTCCTTTGGGAATTTTGAAAACCTTGGAATGATTGTCCAAGAATTTTTGGAGATCTGGAGAAATAATTGATTTTGATGTTGGAACTTCTAGTGAGCATAATTGCGCAATTACGCCTCGTTTTTCTTTCTTCAGAAGCTTTGTCATGACATTAGAGCTTACTATCTTTCCTAGCTTCCCTGCGATACCCCGTAATTCCATTTCCTTTCCTTCCGAAAAAAATTCAAGAAAATTTCTTTAAAATTAAAAGCTATCATCCCCAAAGATTGTAACCATTGTACTCCTAGTACAAATTAGCACCTCCCATTGGAATGGAAAGCATTGGAATATTAAATGCATATTCCCCCATGGCTAGCTTGATATTATGGAATTTTCCAGAGAAATTTATAGTTCCTCCATTTGTAACCATCACTTGACATTCTGGTGCTGGGTATAGGAAACAATTCAATTCCTTGGCTACCTTACAATGAATAAAATTATGGGTACTACCCGAATCAATCGACACTATTACCTTTTTCTTTTTGATATGTCCTTCTATGTTGAGAGTTTGAGGAGTGGTAATTCTTGCCAATGCATTACACGATATGGTCAGACTCATTTCTTCTTCTTCTAGGGTTGGTTCCTGGTGTATATCCTCTTCTTTGAAGTTTCTTGTTCATTTTCTTCTTCCTCTTCACAATATATGTAAAATAATTTCTTCTTAGCACACTTATGACCTTTAGTGTATTTTCTATCACAACTATAGCAAATCCCTTTTGCTCTTTTTTCTTCCAATTGTTGTGGTGTCACCTTGTAGGTTGTTGAAGTCTAGTAGTAGCAACACTTCCATCTTTATAGATGTGAGTGGTAGGCTTCCTCATCACCATAATTTTACATTCAATTTTTCTTGCCAACCTAAATGCCTTCTCCAATGAATCAGGTTCCCAAACACGAACTTCATGTTGGATGTTATCCTTTAAAGTACCTATGAAGACATCAATCTTGTGTTCCTCTGGAATATCAGTTATCCTTGTATTCAATTTTTGGAAGTCCTCAATGTGCTCCCCCACTGAACCCTTTGGTTTTAGATTTATCAATTTTATAAATATGGTGTTGCTCTTTGTATCCTCATAATTTGCTATCATTTCCTCCATAAAAATTCACCAAGTGACAATTGTTTTACGAGAGCAAAGCCATTGATACCATACAAATGTATTTTGTTCTAAATGTAAACTTTCAATGCATACCTTTTGTGTGTTTTGCACATTATTGAGATAAAAATATTGCTCCATTTGTAGTATCCATGTTACGGGATCCTTGCCATCAAACTTCCTCATATCCATCTTTGGAATATGGTGGTTCTTCCATCCAACATTAGAGTTTATGAAATCACGATTAACATTTATTTTGTTCTCATCATGAGTTTCCTCTACTATCTTTTTTCCATTAGGAAACATTTCTTGTATCAACTTTGTCAATACTTACATGTCTTATTTTAGATCATTCTTCATGTTTTCCATGTTGTCATTCATTTTTTCTTCCATGTCATCCATCTTAGCTTCCATGCAAGGTTCCATGCCATCTATCTTAGCTTCCACACCTTTCTTCAAACCATCCATATTATTCTTCAAACCATCCATCTTCACTTCCACACCTTTCTTCAAAACTTCCATTTCATTTTTTGTTTCTCTTTGCGAGAGCGAAATTTGGTGCACTTGCTCTTGTAATTTTGATAGATCATGTTGCAATTCTTCATCTTCATGATTCATAGTAGAGTACTCAGAGGGCTTAATGGGTGTTGAATTATTTTTAGGAGGAATTTTAGAACCCAATACTGATATCTATGCTCAATAGGCCTTTGGAATCACTTAAAACTGATTTTTCAAACAAGACTTATGCAATTTGAAAAAAAAAAATACACACATTTTTCTTGATTTTTAGGAGCTGGATATTGAAATTGAATTATATCTGTGATTGCAGATCTTCAATATCTAAAATTTGGCCCTGAAGTATCCTTCTCAATCTTCTTTTGAATGACATAGGTCTTACTTGATTTGGATTCTTGAAGAAAAAGTTATACGCAACCTCCTACAATGACCTAATTATGGATTGGTTCAATAGAGCAAACTTGTACAACTTTCCACATGTCATTGTTTTCTCCTTCGGCTTTGAAATTGATATAGAAGAAACTATAGTTCGTATCCTTGTAGCCAAGTTTTACATAATTCCAATCTAATTCTCAGAGAGAGAGTTATGACGATTTTCCCACGGTCACCTCTTTGAGATGAAATTTGGGAGCCTAAAATATCCCTAACTTCCACATACCCTATCTCCGAAAATATTGCAAATCAAGCTCTAAAATGTTTCCATGAAATTCCTCAACATTGCAGCTTCGCTCTATGAAAATTTTAGTTTCTGAAACCTCGTAGACAAAAAATTATAGCGAAAATTCCATGATGACCTGTTTAGGTTAAATTCAGGAGCCTGCAGAAATCCCTACGTTGCATAGATCATATCTCCAAAAATATTGCGAACCAAGATCTGAAATTTTTCCATGACGTTCCTCAGGATTTCTTATTCAATCTGTAAAAATTTCAACTTCTTAACCTTCGTATAAAAAAAGTTATAGTGAAAATTCCAAGATGACCTCTTTGGAGCAGAAAAACCCTAGAATCCAAAGCTCTAATACCAAATGTTATGAAACCAGCTCCAAAAATAGAAGAAAAGAAATATCAATGCCTTAGAAATCAGCCACTTTGAGGGGGAAACCTCTAATACATTACTTAAATGAACAAATCTTGGATGATTGAAATGACCAAAAACTCCTTTCTATATATAGGAGTCCATGGGGCCACCATGTAATCCTAGCCGACCTAACAATAATAATGTAAGGGCACAATAATAACAATATGGGTGTTACAAGGGTACAACAATAACAATAAGGGGGTTACAATAGCAACAATAAGGGACTATACTAGTAATATACGGACCTAATAGAATGTGAGAAGGTTCTTTGTTCAAGTAGGGTGGTATTCATTGGGTTCAAGACTAGGAAGCTCTCATTTAGGAGTAGCTAAGGAATTCTCACTCTCTTTAGTGGGTAGGAAGCAAATGTATATGGCCTCAGATTGCAGGTATCAATAGAGTCTATTGGTGAAGCTTTCAACCTTCCCCAGGAAGGAGAAAAATGGTTTAAAGGTCAAGTCATCACTAGAGGAGACCTCAATAGTTTCATTAAATATGGACACAGAGATCGTAACTGGGCTAAAGTAATTCCCAACAGTTACCTCAAGAATGAATGGGTTGATACTGTCAAGCTCATCAAAATTTACCTTACCTGTGAGAGGAGGTATACTATTGTTTTTTTTTATGATATGAGATTTTTGTTTCATATTTTAGGCATGAAGACCCTCAACTTACCATTTTTTCTGCTAAAGAGCTTGACAAAGATTTCAGCTAGGATACAAACACACACATGTGCATCAATGTATAGCTTATATCATCAAGATTTTGTTAAAGTATTGGTTGAGGAAGAACTCAAGAAAAAAAACTAGTTATGGGAACATTTTTTGCTTTACAAGGCAGGCCAACCTACACCTACACTAGATATTCCAGCTCAGTTATCTCCAACTTCACAGCAACATCCTCAGCCTGCCAAGTAGAAAGAGAAAAATAAGAAGCCAACTACTTCATTAGTTGGTAAGAGAACTAAGAGAAAGGCTAAGAAGGAGAACATCCACAAAAAGGCTAAAGGCAGAAAAGAAAAGGCTCCTTCAAACAAAGTTGAAAATAAGTTGGAGAAAGGAGAAGGCTTATCAACTAGCAAGCCCAAAACAATGAAGATGGTGCCTCTCATTTCTCCTTTTCCTAAATTTTATACCAGAGCATGAAGAGGAAAGTATGTAACTATAGAAAAATCCAAAGCATAGGTGCTATTGGAAGTTTCATAAGTAGACATTCAACAAAATATTCAGAAGGAATATTAGCCCACGAAGTTTGATGAGGAGCTCCTAAGAGATGTAGAGTATGATATTAGCAGCAAGAGAATGAAAAACCATTTGTTGGTAGCAGGAAAAGACACACCAAAGACAACAACAAGTTTAGACTCAAATATAAAGCCATGCATAATCCAAGTTTGCTGACAAAGGTCATAGATATAGATAAGAAATATGAAGGATTACAGACTATAACTCCTTCAACTGTAGAGACTAGTGAGTCGAAAAGGAAAGATAAAGGTGAACCCCTTCAGACCAGCAAACATAATCCTCAAAAAGAAGAAAAATTCAAAAGGGTTCAAAAGAGAAAAAGACCATTTTCAAAAAAACAACCACCAAGACCGCAAGATCAAAATTAGTTGTTGACAAACAATCATACTTGGATAAGCTTGCAAGTTGCATCCCATATGGAGGAGAGGTGAAAGGGTGTCTTAATAAAATACCTTTTTTTCTTACCATTTACATTTTTTGAATAGAAACTCAATTTTTAGAATGCATAAGTCTGCATGAGATTTTTCAAGTATTTGCTATGAATTTTTTAAAAAGAAATAGAGCGCTACCAAAAATTTCGGTAGCATTACAGTATTTTCACAGTTACAGGTTTTTACCGGAATTTAAGGTAGCGCCTATTTTAAATGATTTTTGAAAACTGTCAACAGAGTTTCTGAGCAAGTTCGGGAATGATAAGGACTCATAATGATATGGATATGTTAAGTGATGGTTGATAAGTGGTTATGAGGTTGTTTAAGGTCACATTTAATGAAGACACGTGGTTGTTAAAGAACCAAGGTCATGGAGAGACAAATCAACAGAAAAAGGGGTAGCATGTCAGCATACTCAGCAACACAGTCCAAACTATCTTCTCTTCTCTTATCTACATTTGTCCTGTTAGTTAGATTTCAATAGGATATACCTTTAATGTCCTGTAGCACCTATCTAATGTGAGGAAAAGCGATCCCTTATTTTTAGGAGAGATGGATTTGGTGCCTCTCTCTCTCTCTATAAATTTCATTTTTTATTATCATTTCAAGGTTGGATTTTGGTTGACCAGAATACTTATCATAATAAAGAAAAATCCTTTATTCACTTCATGCTGGAGGATTTTGTGACTCAAGGAATATCTAATGTATGGTGTATTTCTCTCATTGTTTTATTCTTCAGATTTTTGAGTTGCAGCAGCTAGTAAGGTGTGAGTAAGAGAACGATTAGAGGATCTAATAGCTAATTAGTTGTTTTTTAGTTTCCTACAAATCATATATATGTTGTGTAGAGCATGTTAGTGAAGATTTTATGAAATATTTATGAAATACTTTATGCATGTACTTTGTTTTCTAAATGTTGTTTCCTTTACATAAAACATATTTTGTGTAAAGGCCACTCTTGTAGTTGTGTGACTGATTTAGGATATACATATTTCTTAGATTGAATACCAGTTATCTGTCATATTTCATTTTTTACAATCTACTCCCCTATACTACCAATTTACCCATACAATATATACTTGCAACAACTTTCCAAATGCATGAAAGTCTTAAAGAATAAAAATCATTTCAAACTTTTAAGAGTCCATCCCACCACTCAAAACCTTTAAATTTGAAATGAACTATGATGTGTAAGGCTTACTGCTTTTGCAGTCAAATAGTGACTCCTTGCGCTAACTCATTCAATATAACCAATGCTAACAACCTACTATGCAATTACACTTCCAAATAAGTCATGCGTAGCTTTGAAAGTTTGAATTAATCCTACTACATGGCATTCAAAAGAGTTTGGCATATTTTTTTTTACCACATATCCAAATTACGCCTTGAAACCACAAAGGTTGAAGTCATAATTACAAATCAAAGTGATCAAGTTTCCTTGAATTCATCTTCAGGAGTTGCAACATGGTCTAACTCAACAATTTTGGGGTAAATTTGGTGCTTCTTTGCCTAAAAGTCTCTTTTATGGAACCTGATGAGAAAATTTAAGAAGCTCCTTTGTGGGAACCAAGTTAACCACCTAATTCCTCTGATACATAGACTTGAAACCATCAATCATGACAAGAGGAACCACACTCACTCCAAGGATCTTCCACAAGTCATTTGAAATTTCTACCGTTTCATACTTACATTTAACTTTCGTAGGAGTGTCTTCATTCCAAGCAGAATTCCACTCTCTGTATAGGACCCAAACATTTCCCTTTTGGGGAAATGTCCTAATAGTTTATTTATGACTTTTTTCCCATGCAAAAAAATGAGAAAAAATATTTAGTATGGTTTTATTGGCAAATTTTCGATGCTTAAAATGCCCACATCCCCGGTAAAATCTATCATCTAGCTAGTTAGTGACAATTTTCTCTTCATTGGTGATGGCCTCAAGCCAAACAATCTTTATCTTGAACTTGCTTTGTAAAAAAAATTTCTTAATATTATCATAAAATGTATCATTCTATCATCACCATCATATATAGCCAAAAACTGATCTGCGTCAAAATGATTCTCAATTCAATCCTTGTTAAGGTCATGAAAATTGGCATCCCGTAAATTAATATCCTGAGTTGATTTTTCTTCCTCGGTATTTACCATATAAGATTTATGTGGTTTCTTGCTTGTCAAACTTTCCATGGAATCATTTTTTTCAATCTTTGGCCTCTTCTTCCTTGACCACTTATTTTATGCCTCAATATCCTGCCCCTTATCTGATGCACCCTTACCCATAAATTTTACAGCTTCAAATTCATATTCATTGTAGTCTACTCCATTTTCACTGTGGGGAAATATGATGAAGAATTAGGGCTTCCAAGAAATCATATCCATTGATTCTTCCAATAAATATGATCTACAGACATATTGTAAAAGCGTTCAAGGACCAACGTTGTCATCAATGACAACACCATTCAACAAAAATAATGAGAAAAGTTAAAATTGAACCTTTGGCCACCTGTGAGTCCTCTGCGAGCTTTAGTGCACCTCCAAATTTAGCTGAACCCTTCCTTCTATACCTCCATTTAAAAATACATGTGTCTCACTCTGTCTTCTCATGTCTCTGTGCTCATAGTATCACACCTTCTAATATTTCTAGAATTATTCCAATTTTTAGCCTTTAACTGCAAATACAGTTACATGATCTATTTGAAATTGCATTGATGATGCCATTATTCAATTCCAATATCTATGTTGTTCCCTAAAATTTAACCAAAAGACAACATTCTTTGAATATTGTTGCACTAGGTTTTTTTCCCGAAAAATACCTTACTAAGGCGTTGGTTTATTGGTGTTGTAAAAACACACTTCACTATCAAGAACATATTAGGTGGTTTTACCACTGATGCACATAGTAGAAGCAGTAGCTGCCTCGGTACTATTTCAAATAAACATAATGGAGATCATTTTCAAAATATTTTGGAAGTATATTTTTAGTTATCCAAAACTTCTCAACGTAATGACTAGATGTAATTAAAATAAATATGAATAATATTGCTTCAAGCATTCAACAAATCATTCAATTCAATTTAGTTGGAGAAAATAATGAATGGTTTATAAAGTACCTTCAAATTTGATACATTTGAGGAGCCAACAAAAATAGAATGTGGATTCAAGATTTGTTTATGGACTTCCAAATGCAACTCAGGAGCCTACATACAAAAAAAAATTCAAAATCTTGAATTGGATAGACTGCATGGATTTATAAACCATACATGGTGCCATCAAAAGGAGATCAATATCAACTCGTGTCGGACAATAACATGCTCAATGAAATAATCATCTGAAATGAATCAGTATACTAAAAATTGCACCAGATGTTGCAAAGGAAACATTGTCAGGCATAAATTTGAGAATAATCCTGACATATAGAAGATCACTAAATATAAAAGTTAGTAAACAAAATGTCATTCAAATTTAGAAGATAAATAGAAAGCACTTACATGATGGAAAATTTATAGATTCTATAACCTTTCCAACATAAATTTCCTCTCAATCTTCCAAGATTCTCTTTTAAGTTCCAATAGAAAATATTTGATCAAAAATATGTTCTTTTTCAATATTGAATTGTCTCACTTGATCAAAAAGCTTACAGTCTTTTACCATTTTCTTTTAAGGTGATTGGATTTTCCTTTTCTTGTCCTTGCATAACTTCTTTTCGAATTTGGATTGGTTTGTAACGCAAGAGGTTTATTCAAGGCTATTTTCCAAAATGACATTAAAAATTTACCATTAGATGCACTATTTTAAAGCAGAGCTACGAAATAGATCAATAAAGCTAATCAATGACATAAAAACTTTGCACTTTTTGATAGTATTAAACTTGTTACTTATCCAAATCTATCTGGAAGCTTCTCTAGACTATGTCAAGATTTGCAATAGAGGAGAGATTACAAAACCCATCGGCCATTTCTTTAAAACTTGTAAGAATAAAGGACATTGAGGAGCCCAACAACTTCAATTGTGAAATGCTTTCCCAAGCCATAAGGGAGATATTTTAAGTTTTCATAGCTAGATAAGTCCAATAACCTCAATGATGAAATTTTCTCCATCTTGTTAGGAATCGTTTCTAGACTTGTACACCTACCCATATGGAGTTCTTACGATGATGTAAAATTTTCCAGACTTCTAGGAAGCACAATTAGACTTTCACAAGAGCTCAAATGTTCGGAAAAATGTCCATAAAAATTCAATATACTCTTATATGGATTCATTCGTTGAATAACCATCCTTCTTTATACTAGATTTAAATTAGTCGTAACAGGATGTCATTTCCTAAGTTTTACGTGCATTTGTCTCATATTCGTTGTTGTAAATGTCTTTCAGAATTTGATTTTGTCCATCAATTGTTATGAACACTATTGATTCATTTAAAAATGATTTAATTATTAGACAATAGGCATAACTCGACTATTGCTTCTTTTAAGCAGATTAAGAATTGTTGTCTTTCTTAAGAACATAAGAGTTTCTTGCAACTCAAATTCTTGATCCACAAAGATTCATTGTTTTTTTCTTACTTAAGGTAAGAGGCAAAGTAGAATGAACACCCGTAAGGGTGACAAAGTATAAAGGGGGTGGATCGGAATCTGTTTTCCCTAAAAGAAATTTCTAATTTTATAAAACAAATTTTATTTGCACATACTTTATTACACTGTTGACAGACTAATTTAAAAGGGAAAAACTATTTACATACTTCTTTGATATTGAATAGGAAGACTACTTACCTATCATGTTTTCTGACTCAATTTCAATAAATAAAAGGAGTGTTTTAAAAGCACTTGATTTCTTCTTAGTGTATAGTGAAAGGATAGGCACAAACATAATCAAGAATCAAGGTTAACTCTCTGTTTGACCGGGTCAATTACCTTTAAGATCTTGACCAAATCTACCATTGTCATTAGGGGAATTTTGAGGTCTAAATATTACCTCCTAATGAAATAATAAAATAATAGTGGAAATAATAAAATAAGATTAGATTACATCGTCAAATTTTAGAGTGGAAAAAAAACTATTTTTTCAACTCGTATTTTCAACTTATCTCTCTATGGGTTTACTCAAATTTCAAGATATAACACTTTTAGGATGCATAATTTGATTACTCATCCAAAGAGTACCCATGTGGAATACTTCTGATGGACCCAGCTACACGAAAAATGAGAAATACATGAAAAACGCGATTGCAATCATGTTTTTCATGTATTTCTCATTTTTCATGTAGCAGGGTCGATCGAAAGTACACAAAATGGATACTCCTTGGATGAGGAATTAAAATTTTCATCCAATGCGTACTCCCACTCAAAATGTGAGTAAGTAAAAATGTAACGAGGTAAGTTGAAAATACGAGTTGAAAAAGTAGTTTTACTATTTTATTATTTTTAAATATTTTTACTTTTTACTCCAAAAATGGTGAATAAACCCCCATGGTTGACATCATCATCTTGAATCCTATTGGTTCTTATACATTTTATTTTGGTTGTACATTTTTCTTAGGAGGCCCATTTTAGACCTCAAAATTCCCCTAATGGGGGTGCTTCCCTGGATCTTCTGATGTGTACAGCTCTGCTAGATGTAGCACCTGCAGCATGTGAGACTTCCCCGACTCGCGAGAGATGAAGGGATCTAGGGTCTCTTCTACTTGGTCCATCTTGATCATATGCCTCAAGCTTCCACGATATTTCCACCTTCCCCTTCTTTGAATTACATACCTATAGGCTCCTTACCGGTTAAGAATTCCAACAAAATCATTCCACAACTGTAAACATCACCTCTAGTTGTTGCCTTCCAACTTTTCCAATATTCAAGAGGAATATAACTAAATGTTCCTACAATATTTGTGCTTACATGAATTTCATATGCACTTATGAGATGGGAAAGGCCAAAATAAACAAACTTGGTTCAAATGAGCCATCTAAAATGATATTTCTCAATTTCATATCCTTGTGAATAATGTGGGGAACGAAACCATGCTGCAAAAATGCCAGACCTTGTGTAGAACCCATGGCAATATTAGATAAATTTTTCTATTCAAGGACCTCGACAACATCTTCACGATTATAGAGCCATAGATCAAGACTTTCATTCTCCACATACTTGTAAATAAAAAAAATTGCCTCCCCAAAAATGTGGTAACCAAGTAAATATACATATTCCTATGCTTCACCTTTCCAATAGTTTCCATCTCCACTAGGAACTCACTGTTACCCTGCCCAAGCCCATGGCTTAGCCTTTTGAAAAATACAATCCTACCTTCTAGAAGAACAACTTTATAGACAATATCAAACTGGCCAACTCCAATCATATTGGTTTTGTTGAAGTTATGATTTGTTGTTAGAATATCAGTTGGGCTATGGCACAATAAAGGCCTTTCAAACATTTCCATATTGATACTAAGAGGCTCCTTCATATTTTTCAAAAAATGATAGTCATTGGGTTCAAGAGGAGTTGCGATCATTGTTTTCTTTGGATTTCTCACCAAAGCCTCCTGTGTCAACATGCTCCACCTAATAACGACCAAAATCAAGCAAAGTGATGAAAATGTACTTCCTATTTCTATGCCCCATACAACACCTTTGCTCAAGAAGGATTTTGAGGGACACACAATACCAGTTGGTTTCCAACATATTCGTAGGTTAGAAATTAATGACATTAAAATTCTCGCAACTATAGGTAATCTCTCCCACTAATGCATTTTATGAGAAGTTTAGGAATTCAAGGCCAAATATTTTACACAAGTTGGGAGGAATGATATCTTCAAGTGATTGGAGGACAGTTCCAGCTACATCAACGAGGCTAGGTTGGACATCTCTGCAGGAATTATTCCAATAATATTATTAGTATGAACATCAAAAAACACTAGTGAAGATATATTTTCTATAGCATCTAGAATGGTCCCTGTAAATCTATTATTTCTCAAATCCAAAAATAGTAAAGGATTGCCCATATTTGGAAAAGATGATGGTAAGAGACTATCGGTGAGATTGTTGTTGCTCAAATCTAAATGAGTGAACCTTTTTGTATTTTCAAGAGTTGCATGAAGGGTTCCCGTCAATTTATTATTTGTTAAATTAAGCTTCACAAGGCCTGAAATCCTTCCTAATCCTATAAGAATACTACCAGAAAACTAGTTATGAGACCAAATATGATCTTGAAGGTTTTGGAGTCTCTCGAAATCAGGTTAAATGAGCCCAATAAGAAAATTGAAGGAAAAATCCAGCAAAGTCATATTTGCAAGCCAAGATATTTTCCAAGGAACATGACCAATAAGTAGGTTTCCCTTTAAATTTAACTCAAATATCATGCTGCAATTCCCAATCTTCTCAGGAATTTTACTAGTCAAATCGTTCCATGAAAGGTCCAACAGATTATGGTGTTTTGTAAATTCAAAATCAGGTAATGGGAATGTTTCCTTGTCTCCAACACAAATTTCACCTAGAATGGAACCAGAAAGATTATTATGAGAAGGTACAAGGTTATCCAACATTTCTAGCTGCCCAATATTTCTTGGAATTGTGTCAGACAAATCACTACTTCCCAAATCAACAACCACAATATTGACACAGTAAAAAAGTTCAAGAGGAATTTTCCATGTGAACCTATTTCCATGAATTGATAAATTTGTTAAATTATTCATTTTTCCAACCTCTTTAGGAATAAATATTTGTAAAAAAATGTTATCGAGGTATAACCTCTAGATACTTTTGGCAGTAGACATGGACGGAGACAACCCACCCACAAGGAAGTTATTGTTGAGTGATATTCTAGGCAAAGTCTGTGAACTCCAAATCTCATCTGGTAATTTTCCAAAGAAATTATTTTGTATCATGTCTATGGAGGATCAAAGGCATACTTGAAAGATAGCTAGGGATTCCACCAGCCAAATTTTTTTAGTCCAATAATAATTCTATCAAATTCATGCACTCTCAGAAAGTGTCCTCTATGCTACCTGTAAACTGATCTAGTGACAAATAGAGAGAGTTTATGCTCTTGGCATGATAAAGCTCTGATGTTATTGATTCATAGAGCCTGTTAGCATCAATTCCCAATGATCTAAGAGATGAAAAATTAACCAGTTCCTAAGGTAACTGACCTTCAAACTGGTTTTTGGATAACCTTGTAGAAGTTTCTCTTCTCCGTCCAATAAGCCAGGATGGAAGGGGTCCTATCAAAAGATTTTTCTCAACAATGGAACTCTAAATTGACTCTAGATTTGAGAAATCATTGGGGAGCCACCCAATCAACTTGTTGAGTGAAAAATATAGTACTTTTAATCCCTAAAATTGGAAATTATATTTGGAAACCACCCACTTAGTCCATTAATCATAGTCATTGGATAAAAAAGGTTGTGAAAACTGCCAATGTTTTCTAGTAATGATCCTTTAAGGTTATTCTCTGATAGGTCGAGTTTTGTCAGATATTTAATGTTTCCAATTTCTGAGGGATTGTGGTCACTGAACTTACAACCCTGAAAATATAATATATTAAGCTTAACAATTTTTATAATTTTAGTTGGTATTTCACCACTGATGAGTTTGATCCTATCCATAGATAGACCAAATTTTCCATGCCCCAAATTTCCTTTGGAAACAATCCGGATAGTGCATTATAACTCCAGGGAAAACTACACAGAAGGAATTTTGACTAGCATCTAGATATAACATTTTTAACAAATTCCCCATCTGGGGAAATGCTACGGAAAATATTTTGGAACTGAGATCAAGATACTTCAAATTTTCAAGATTGTCGAACTCAGTAGGAAGGCTACCGAAGAATGAATTATAATGTAAAACAAATTAACAAGGCTAGAAAACTTACGGGGTAGTATTTGATATATATCATTGTTGGTTAAGTCTAGATATTCTATTTTGGAAGACCCTATAACTGCGAAGGTGGCTTCCCTGTCAGTGGAGTATTGCTCAAGTTCATACTCTGCAAAAATATTAGGTTTCCTATTACAGGGGGTATGGTTCCCTGCAGAGCTATGAAGGATAAATCCAGGGAGAAAACCCCTCCTTGTATACACTATATACCTATCCATGCATAAGGAGAGGAGTTTGTTTCCATCCAGTCAATGAGGACAACTTCGTTTGTGATGCATTTTTTAGGATTTTTAAAGATTGAATGTCTTGAGAATAATCTTTGCTAATGAATGATCTGCACAACAATTTAATAAAAAAAATCCATACGAATTAGCTAGGGTTGGTTGTGAGGAAAATATTAGGAATTGTGCATGCACCATCGAACTATGTAAATATACACCGAATTTAAGTAGATGGAGAGTTCTTGCAATTATGTAAGATTTTTGAGACTACTAGGAAGCGTAATTAGACTTTCACAAGAGCCCAAATGGAGTTCTTGGATACAATTCAATGATCCAAAGTCATTTGAGAGAAGCCTCAAACCATAGCAGGATTCCATTCTCAATACTCTTAAAGATCGAAGCTTTGAAATTGATCCAATAACTCCTCTAGTTATTGGAAACTTGAAAGGTCTAGTACCTTCAAACTATTTACTAGATCACCTAGCTCTTGAGGAAATTTTTTCAATTGTGAAAACCTCAATCTCAATACTCGTGGATTTTTGGGTTATCCAAGACAATTGTAACAGATTTTAGAATTAGGGATTTATACACTTTCTGTCAAATTTGAATTCGATGTGTCTAACACTAGAAAGCATCTGCAAATTATGCAATTAATTATATGTGGTGATTGTATAAAAATTAATAACACTGCACATGAGATATAATTCTAGTTATTACAAGTTAATTGAGATGGAAAAAAAAATGTCAAGATTACTATTTGAAGTGAACTTGCCTAAGTTGCAATTGATAAATGCTTTGGTTTGTAACATAAATGTCTCAACTCCTTGAACTTAGACAAATTTAAAGGGAGATGAGAAATTTTTTCTTGAAAAAAAATTGACTTTTAAAATATTTTCTTAGATTGGCCACTCACCTCATGTAAGGCTCCAATTCTAAGAACTCTTAGTGAAATATACATTAAATATAGTTTAGAAGTAGGTATTGATAAAGGAGAGTGAACTTCATTCAACTATGTCCCTTTTCTCCTTCAAATGTCCTAAATATCTGCCACCACAAGACAACCCACACACAAGGAAGTTATTGTTGATTGAGATTCCAAGCAAATTTGGTGAACTCCAAAGCTCATCTAGTAATTTTCCAAGGACATTATTGTGTATCATGTCTAAGGTGACCAAAGGAAAAATTGAAAGATAGCTAGGGATTCCACCAGAAAATTTGTTCCCATTCAATAACAAGTTTTTCAAATTCATGCACTCTCTGAAAGTGTCCTCTATGTTACCTATAAAGTGATTCAGTGACAAAGAGAGAGAGAGGCTAGCTTCTTGACATGAAAAAGCTCTAATGTTATATATCCATAGAGCATGTTAGCATCAATTACCAATGTTCTGAGAGATGAAAAATTTCACGGTTCCCGAGGTAAATGGCCTTCAAAATAGTTTTTGGATAACCTTATATAAGTTTGTCTTCTCCATCCACCAAGCCTAATCTTATAGAAGTTTTCCTCAAACATAAAACTCTCAATTGACTCCAGATTTTCAACATCATCGAGGAGTGGCCCAGTAAATGCGTTGAATGAAAAATCTAGTACCTGCAATTCCTAAAATTGGCAATTGTGTTAGAAATCCACCCACTTAGTCCATTAATAATAGTCATTAGATAAAAAAGGTTGCGCAAAATTCTAATTTTTTCTTGTAATGATCCTTCAAGGTTATTCCTTTAGATGTCAAGTTTTGTTAGAGATTTAAGATTTCCAATTTTTGAGGGAATGTTCCCATTGAACTTACAACCTAAAAAATATAATATATTAATCTTACCAATTTTTCCAATTTTATTTGGTATTTCATCACTAAATGAGTTTGATCCTATCCATAGACAAACCAAATTTTCCATGCCCCAATTTCCTTTAGCAGCAATCTGGATAGTGCATTATAACTGAGACCCAGAGTGACTAAATTAGTAAGATGGTTGAATTCAGCATGGAAAAATCCACAAAAGGAAATTTCACTGACATCCATATATAACAATTTTGACAAATTCCCCATTTGGGGGGTAATGCTACTAGAAAATATATTGGAACTAATATTAAGATACTTAAAATTTTCAAGATTGTCGAGCTCGGTAGGAAGGCTACTGGAGAATGAATTAAAATTTAAAATTAACTAACAAGATTAGCAATCTCAGGGGGCAACACACCGTATAGATCATTTCTACTCAAGTCTAAATATTCTAGTTTTGAAAGACCCTGGGGTTGTGAAGGTGGTTTTCGTGTCAGTGCGGTATTGCTCAAATTCAGACTCTACAAAAATTTGAGGTTTCCTATTGTAGGGGATATGATTCCCTGTAGAGCTATGAAGAATAAAACCAGGGAGAAAACCCTTCCCTGTATACACTTTATACCCATCCATGCACAAGGAGAGGGTTTTTTTCCAACTAGTCAGTGAGGACAATTTCGTTTATGGAGCAATTTTTAGGCTTGTCAAAGCTTGAATTTCTTGAGAAAAACCTATGCTAATGAATGATCCGCGCAACAATATAATAAAAAAAATACATCTAAATTCTCGAGGGTCGATTGTGAGTAAAATATTATGCATTGTGCATCCACCACTGACCCATGCCATTTGAACGAAATTGCAGTCTGGCCTGTGTAAATTTACACCAATTTTAAATAGATTTAAAGTTCTTGCAATTATGTCAACTTTTCCAAACTGTTAGGAAGCACAAATATACTTTGACAAGAGCCCAAATGGAGTTCTTGGAGAGAATTCAATGATCCAAAGTCATTTTTAAGATGCCCCAAAACAGAGCAGGAAACCATTCTAAATACTCTTAAAGATTGAATATTTGAAATTGATCATGTGTACCTGAAATAGAGAGTCAAGGGAAGGGAATATTTGTAAGTTAGCACACCCCACTTCACCCTATTTATCTACAAAAATCCTCTTGCTCTATCCTCAAAGCATGATTCTACATCAATCATATATTTAAACTCAGGTTTTCTATTTTATTATTAAATACAAAAGAAGAAACATGTGTATTGTCATTGAATATAAATGGCCTCAAAAGATCACACTTAGTGCCAAAAGCAAACCCAACTTAAAATGTTTTCATCTCACTTCCAGGCTCCTGGAAACTTTACAACTAAATTACGTTAAGGTTGAACACACCTCACTCTCATATATGATCCTTCTCAAATGCACCAATATGTAGCACACGTGGTTTTTTTACCTCTCATTATCTACATATGCCATATACATAAATAACAAATGAATGCTCCCTCATTATGGTCCTGAATATAAAATGTATGCTCCAAAGGAGGTCTCCTGGTTTCCCATTATCATTTATAAGGGCATTCAGTCAGACCTAACAGTAGTGACAATATCATCAATCTCTTCCTGAAATACATCTATATAATAACATATGAGTTATAGTCTCAAGTGTGGATGTGTCATAATCCATGGTGTAGATGTGTTCATCTGTATGGTGATATATCTACAATTCACTTGCTATCACATATCCACTAAAAGTGGTAGCATATCCTCCATGTATCAAGTGTGGAGCTTCTTATAGTAGCATACTTTCAAATATAAAGGTTTATTTTTCTAAAAAAATCAACTCCAAAACAAATAAACTATGTCTCAAGCATTGCATAAGAATGTATTGTACCCAAAATTCATTTGAGTTTATATCATTTGTAGGAATATAATGTCAACTACGTTATATCAGATATACATAATAGAATCTAAAATTTATTGTCTCAAGTCATACCTTCAACAAAATTAAGATCCATTTTACAAGAATTACAATCTAGGAAGACTAGCCGAAAATTGCAAAGTTTTAACCAAAATTCTAAGCACAAAAACATAAAATTCTAAGCCAAATTAATCATCAATCTATTGGTTCTTAGATAAGAAAATATCTTTGCATCTGAAAGGCTCTATTCGACAATATCCATATTTTCCATCAAGCCAAAATGTATACTACAATGCTGCACTTCCACATGCACATAACAGATAAGATACAAGAATCATATCAAATGCAAGAATACAGATTCAAAATGTGGGTCATAGAATTGATGTGCAAGAAAAAAAATTAGATATGGTTTGAAAAATTTTGTACACTCTATTCATGTTGAAGATGAAACTATTTTCATCCTTACTAGAGTATATGTTATTTAAATTAACTATTCATAAGAAGAAATGCATTTGAAACCTTTCCAAAAACTAGGCTATGAACATAAATAATCCATGTTAGGGGAGCATATGAAATCATTCTGGAAAAGATTTCCATTTCAAATGCAACTCTAAATACTGAAGAAACAAATAACTTCCCAAAATCAGATAATATAATAAGCCAAATTATTTTGGGTCACTTGCAACTTGTGAAATAACTCTATTGTATAATAAGATCACATTTATCATTCCTCAAAAAAATGATGTTAATATTCTAAACTCTGTCTCCTACTTTCAAGTTCTGAGAAATCTCAAGCCAACTCATTAGCTAATGAACCCACCACTCTCAATAAAGGGATCTTGAGGAAAGGATGGGATGACTTAATCATTTAATCCCCTAAGAGAAACTATGGTTTATGAACTCAAGAAAATTTCCACTTATTAACACATGTTAGCTTCTCTCATATTAGTCTTCAAGTGAAGGTGGGGATATGCAAGGATGTGACCCCATCTCATTCCCATGCAAGAATCAACCACTATCCTATCTATTGTATTCTCCTTTTTGTTTTCATAGTGGAAAGGTGGGTCAATTTAGCAGTTCTAAGATGAAATTTAGAACAACTCTTGTAGTCTCTTCAACTAGACTCAAACCCATCCACTATATTTTTTATGGTGTATAAATAACACGTTGCAAGAATGCTAAGGAGAGTAAGTGAACTCTTCAAAGGCATGAAGAGACCATCCAATGTAATAGAACCTCTCTTTTCTTAGTGACCTATAAGGCCGTGAAAACGAACATCAATGTGCCACATAGAATACGACAATTATGAATCTTTCTATCCAAAAAACAACGATAATATATGTTTTGGAAGCAAAGTTAGTGTGCTTAACAACATGGCCATCAAACTCAATAACTATTCACACTCCACAAACTCAAACCATAGACTTTCAATCAACTTTGTTTACATAGATCTGAATTTAAGGAGGAGGGGATAGTCTATTATATGAAATATGGGATGGCCATCAAACAACATAATTATCTTCCTTCAAATGTTGGTCAAGAGGAAGCTAAAAATCTCCATGTATTTCACTAATCCTTATGTTTTTCAATGTAATTAGATGTTTATTTTAAGTATCATACTTAAAAGAACATCTAGGATATAATAATTGTAGACACTAAGCAAACTCTCTTTTGTGACTCATAATTTTCCAATTTGTATGATACTCTATAGCAATGTTATCAGAACTAGACAGGCGTGGTGAAAACTAGATTTTTATTGGTGAAAACAATGCTATTTTGAACCAGTTTCGATTCATATTGATGCACATGAATATATATGTTTTTTCTTTAAAACTAGAATATTTTATGTGCTTTTTGTTGATCAATTTTTTGGTCCGTTTTTTTTTTCCAGTTCTAACTAGTTCCTGGTCCTATAAGGAAAAAAATTACCAAAGATGCATCTTCACATTTAGCATGCTTTGCCTTGACCAAGTTACAACCAACCAAACTAGGCTCCAAATCCAACATCAATCCTAAATGTTTAATTTGCATCCAACCCCAACTTCCAAGTCTAAAATAATGACAATTATACAAATTTTTAGAAATAAATAATGTGTTCATGACTTAGATAAAATAGGAGATGGAACATTGACAACAAGCATGTACATGAAAACCAGAAATCGAAAATGTGATGAAGATATTATTTTATGCATAGTTGTATTTGCATAGAAACACAACCAACAAATATGGAGGCATGACACATAGTATGAAATGATGTTGATTCCATTCATAATTATAACTCACTCCAAAATTAACAAGAAACCTACCTGCAAGGCAAGTTTGAGTTGAGAATTAGAGTTGTAGTAGGCAGTTGGTTGAAAATGAGAGAACCCCTTAAACAAACAAAGAAAAATTTGGGAAACATAACCATTCACACAACTAGTTAGGACTTGCAAACAAGGACTTTCTAATCACATATGTCTTCATAAGGATGACCTCTAGGCTCAAGACTATGAAGCATTCAATGGTAATTCCATTATTGTCACAGAATTATAAAATTTCACTGCATCTATAAGCTATGAAAAAACATACACAAATACAAAATGACAACAACTCATGAAGGTAAGAGACTCTTGGGACATGATCTAGGAAGCAACGTCAAATTATTCAACAATTGATTGGAGAAAATGGAGGTCTAACACATAGTCTCCTAGATGAAGGTTGGACACAATTTCCTCTGATGATGATAACTCACTTTGAAATGAGAGAACACAACCATTCACTCAACAAATTTAGAGTTCCACACAAGGTCTTAATAATGGCGTACATCTTCATAAGGATGACCACATGACATGTCTATTGGGTGTAGCTTGAGTGGTTGAGAGGAAATTTGTTCTTCTCCCCCACCAAGGTGAAAATCCCACTTTGTGACATTCTTGCTCCCTCATGAGCCAATTCTTGACTGTTGATCTAGAATTTGGCCTTAAGGACTCCAATTTACCATAGGTACCATCCTGAGAATTATACTAACAAGTGGGTTTCCCCAATAAATGAATTACAAGGAAAAAAAAGAGGGATAACAACATGATATAACTCATAACCCACAAAAGTAACATGACGATTACAACATTGTCACATAACTGTACATTTTTAACCACATGTATAATTCAATAAAAGACTTTCTATTGATAAGAAATGACAACATAAAAGGTAAGAGGAACATCAAGGGATTCGACTATTTGTTGTAGAGGATGACAAAAATGGTAATGGGACCTAGTGATCCTAACAACAACCACTTTGAGTATTTCCTTCACTCAAGCTCAGTATTACTATCATCTAGGATTTTAATTTTCAATCTCATTAGTCTATAGAGTGTTATTGATTACCAATGCAAACAAAGTTAAAATGAAGATGCATTCAATGAATGGTAAATGTTAAAGGAGGAATGATCAAAGTGGAGAAGATCAAACACATATGCAAAAGGAATAATATGAGACTTGATAACACTTTGGAAAAAAAACAAAATTCAATGTTTAAGCAAAGGAAGGGTTGCATGAGGTGCTCAAGCTTAAGTCCATAGATTGGTGAAGAGTGAATCTTTTCCCAAGATGTCATGAGCATACAATGGGTAGGAGATCGGTGGCTACCAGATTAAGTTTGTAAGTTAAGGACTTGACGACAATGATGGACCTAAATATTTTATTACCAAATTGCAAAGGATGTACTGAAGAAGGTCAAAAATCCTTTGACTAGACAAAGGAGTTGTAATAAAAGGTAGATATGTTGAAATAAGAGGTCGTAATGCTAGAAATCCAACTAATAGGTTTTTCCAATCTTATCAATATGATGCTAAGAAAGATGGGGTTCAAGAGTAAATGTAAAAAATAGAGTTAAAAAGAGGCTCCTAGTGACTAGGTTAACCTAAAGGAAACATGAATCCTCATCATTCCCAATATGCAGAACTAGTCCTTGGTTTGCTTTAAATTTTTAGAATTTGTGTCATTCAATTTTAAGTGTGATAAAGTACAATTGAAGCTCCAAAATAATATTTCTCTATATTGATGTTATATCAAATCCCATGGGATCATTCTAAAAAATATGTTGATTTTGATGAAAGCTTTGTAGCTTAAGATGATACAAAGGCCTTAAAGAATTTTTTTGTAAATGGGAAGGGAAAAAAAATTCCCTCCATTTTTGAACATATGTATTCTACTATCCAAGTAAGAGAATACCCACTTTATTTACCAAAAGGTCACTAAAATACAAAAGTCACTTTAAGGCAAAATATAATATAGCGATCATTTTTAGGACACTGTTGAACCTCAGAATTGTCCTTTCTCTAACATCCTTTCTCATCACCTTTTCCTTACCTTTTCATAAGTCCATACACTCCAATCAATGATAAGTGTCATGTTTTATCTCAGGGGATGCATTTAAATGATTTCTATCTTATATTCTGATGTTCTTGTTATTTGAATGGATTTTTGTAATTTAGCTACATAACATGGCCTATTTTGCAGCTAATTGTTGTTTCCACTGCTATTTTTATGGTTTGATAGGTTTTGAGGAGAAAATAAAGGAACAAGCCACATGGGCATCTCCAGAATTATTCAAATATGGATTCTGTCCTATCCACTTGATCGAAATCGACAGAAAATGGTGCCTGTGATCATGGTCAAAGTGCGGTCAAAGGATGTAAGACGAGCAAAGAATTCTTGATTTTCTCTGACATAGCAAATCAAGAGTTAACCAGTTAGAATTTAATTCTATGTTTCGGTTAGAATCACCATCTGTTGATCCAGGTGGATATTGGTGGCCACCTGCCTATTCCACTTTGGGGCCGCACCATTGTCTCTTTCAATTTTTTAGTTTCGGTACAACTTACTATTTTTTCTTGTTTTTCGGGTCCTGAACTTCTGAAGCCGTTTTGAGGCCCTAAACGGCATTTTTTGGGAAAACTGGGAGCAACATGGATCCATGGACTAATGTTACTCACATCAAAAGTTTTAGTCCTCGGATAGATCTTTCTAATGAGGTATGGTTCGCGTCAAACAAAGATCGTATGCGAAAGTTACATTCCTGGGAAGTTGAAACACCAATTTACCGAAACGGGGCCCATAGTTTTGGCACTTCATCTCCTAGGGTTAGGGTTTTTGATGTTTAGGGTTTTCCATTGTTTCTAAATAATAAATAGGCCCTTGAGCCTCATTGTAACTCAGTTCAGAGGCCTATAGCCACCACATCTCTTCTCAGAGATAAGCTACCAGCACGCTCACTAGTTTATTTCCATTTTGTTTGTAAGCAAATTTCAGTTTTTTGATATTAATGAAATGAAGTGTTATTTCCACTGCATCTTTGTATTTATGGTTACATGTGTATTTTATTTCATTCCTGTATAAATCCGGATCAGTGGAATCAGAGCGGTCTTCTTTTTCTTGATTGTTCTTTGCATGTATCCAACGTGGTCGGGGTATAAAGATTTAGGGCTCGATCTGGTTGAACCTTTGCAAGATCAGCCTCACAAACCTCGATGGTCACCCATGGGGGAATAAAATAAAGATGAGGGAGCAGGAGATCCTATCAAAATATTGCTCAAGGAGGCCCTCAAAAAACAAAGGAATGCAATGATGGATAACTTTTCCCAGATCCTTCAATGACTACCCACCGGTAGCGCATCTGCATCCATCAGCCACTTTGGAGGTGAAAATCCCTTTAAGGTACAAGTAAACTTTTACATTCCTATATTTGAGGGTCAAATAGATGCAGATGTCATAGATAGATGGTTGAATCTATTAGAAGGATATTTATTGGTTCATGAATTTTCCGACTGGGAGAAGATTATTTTTGCACTACTCAAAGCTACCCCCCATGTCAAGGATTGGTGGGAAACCTACTGTGAGAAAAATGATGAGACAAAACCCTCTTTTTTCTCAGTCATACCCACTTAGAATTCATTCTAAGATTCCATCAAGGAACAATACTATCCTGTGGGGAGCTATGACGAAAAGTACATACAATGGACCATGCTACGACAACAAAGGGACCAAGATGTGCATGAGCTGACGAATCTATTCCATACCCTGTGCACAAAGTGTGGTATCAAAGATTCAGAGAAACATTTGGTGCTAAAGTATCACAGTTTTCTGCACATATTCATTCAGGAGGAAATGGAGTTCCTCGACATCTCCTCGCTTGGTACGACATATCAGTATGGTGCCAAGATTGAGCAGAAATTCAAACAGACGAAGCGAGACTTTGGATCTGCGAATCAAAAGTAAAGGAAAGGTGCCCCCAACCTGCAGAACAAAGGAAAAAGCTAAGGCATGGTGGCCCAAGACAACTTTCCAAAGCCACAAGCAAAGAACAACACTGCAAAGCCAAAGAAGGACACGGGAAAGTGGTGTAAATTCCATAAGAGCTCCACTCACAACACAAGTGAGTGTCGAGCCAAGCAGTCTCTGGTGGCCGAGATGAGGGCTTTTGAATTAGTTGCATGCTCCGAATCTGAATTAGAACCTGAAAAGGGGAATGACAAAGGGAAGAAAATTATTGATGCAGAGCCCAACGCCATTGTTGCCACTTTGAAGATCTAGAAGGAGGAACCAGAAGATCCAGAGGAGGTAGAGTGTCTCTTCCACTCCCAGATGTGGGTAAAGGGTTCCCCACTATAGTTCATTGTCAACAATGGGAGCCAAAAGAACCTCATCTCAGCAGATGTTGTGAAGCAGTTGGGCTTGCCAATCACATCACACCCACAACCATACACCATTGGGTGGCTTCACCAAGGACGGGATCTCCACGTCAGCCAGCAGTACCGCCTTCCCTATAGCATCAAGCCCTTCACAGATGAGTTATTGTTTGAAATTTCTCCTATTGATGTTTCTAATGTATTATTACGCCAACCATACTTGTTGAAGCAACATGCCATGTATGATTCCCAGCCTCAAATCATTATTGTTACTTTGGGAAATAAGTTGTACAGGATACCAGAGGTACCACCACCTCCCACTATCTCTCTGGTTACTACAAAAAAATGTAGTACGCTCATTTCCCAAACCAGGAAATTTGTTTTCCTGATGATTTGCCCCGAGGGTAAGAAGAACACTGTGGCCATGACCTCCAGACATGGCTATCGAGGCATAAAAATGTATCTTTTTAACACCTATTTATCTCACATTAATTATCAATCCAGGAGTGAATTTTTATTTCAAGAGTGTACTCAGTCTGAGGCAACAATTTATCCAAGAGTAATGCTATGAAGATGTAGTACAGAATAAAAAATGCAAAGGTAACAAATGCCTGTAAAGAAACCTACTTACATGACATGAATGGAAAGATTAAACTACATCAATCTTGCAAAACATCGATCAGGGATGTAGTAGCAGTAACTCTTTCCCTTAGAAATCGATGCAAGAAAACCAATCTGGGGACTTGGGAGCAATAACCTCTGTCCTCTACAGTTGGTGATCTTAAAACAATCGAAATAAAACAAACTCACTCTTTGCGCTAATGGAAATAACTAAAGGAATGAAATCTAGAAATGAACAACAACGTATAACTATAACTCATCTATTTACAAATCGAAAGCTATAAATAAACAATGAACAAAAAATGGAACAATAGTATAAAATGAACAACAATTACAATTCTGATGTGATCAAACAACTAATTCTTCATGCTTCAGTCCTTACGCAACAACTAATCATAAAAAATCATAAATTAAATGAACAACAATTGCAAACTTCATAATACTTTAATCTATTGCCAGCCAATATTGCAAATCAATCAATCACAGAGAATAATAACTTAAAGTCGAATACAGAAAAGAAAGGATTTCGTAATGATAGCAGAATAAATGAACATCAAAGTAGATAATGGAACTGTATTCAAAGTAATCAACTAACTCTATAATCGAAATAAGCAGTAAACACACTTCACACAACAAAAGATAAAGAAATAGAAATACAAACAGCAGAACGATTCCACCAAGGTCGGGCCCTCAACCACCGGTGAAACGCTGCTGTGCTTTACTCCAGCGTTTGAGAAATGGAACGAGAACAAACTCTTTTATTAATCAGGCATGAATATTGTTTACAAATAGCTCGTACTCTCTTAACAAGAGTTGAGACACAATTCTGCAAATTACAACAAGAAAAGTCTCCCCAATAGCAATACATGCTTCTCCTTTTATAATCAGAAGGAGAAGAAATGAAATAGCAAGTATAATCTCCCATAACAATATTGGAAACTTGATCAACCAGAAAATACATTTCCAACAATTTTTCAACAAGAGCAAGGCGAATTTGGCTTTGCAGCTGAGATTTGGATGACGGCCGCAACAACGAATCTGAGAAAATCGTGCTCAAAGAACCCTGTGTTTCTCTGAATAAAGGTCGAATTTGGGCAAACCGTTCTATGTTTAAGTTAATTGGGTCCATTCTGGACAAAACCCATGTTCCAGATTTTCTAGATTCTTCTTCATTTGCCCATAATCTTAACCGCAAAACTGTCACTACTTATTCCAGCAGATTTATGAGTTGGAATATCTCATGATGATTTGGAAATCAAATCTGTAATTTAGGAAATATATTGGAGGCTAAAATGGTAAATGATATTAATAAACCATCATTGATAAAATTATGCATAATAATAATCAATTTATTAAAAATAAAGGAAAAGAAATAATTATTCATCCATAAGAGCATAAATCATTATAAGATGGATTTATATGATAAATTATGATAAATGATATGATAAACAAGAGTAAAAGTGGATGAAGTAAGTGTTAAAAAGTGGTCATATTCACGGCCCAACACACCCCCAAACTGAATATATTGCATGCCCTCATGCAATCCAAAGACAAAAACCAAGCAAAGAAAATTGTTCATCCCAACCCATAAAATGGATGGAAGAAATGCATGTTTCCTCAAATAATGAATATTCAATTTTAGCAATAGAGGCATAAATTTTTTTGCAGTTGACGTTCAACTATATGTATATGAAGTTGCAGAAAAAATGTGACATAAGTAACGACCCTCATTAATCATTTTCTCAAAAATCAGATTGTTTTGATGCACGGATCATGAGATATAAAAAATGGTTGTATGTGATAGTGCATAATTTTTGAAATTTTATGAACTAATTTAGCGTGAAATTATCTGAGTTTGTGTATTTTAATGATACCTCTCTGTTATCTAGAAATCACAAGAATTTAGCTCATATTTTTAAAGATATATGCAAAACAATTTCTGCACTATATACAAATGAAATTGTATGCCTTAAATGAGAAAGAAAGTGGAAAACATCCATCATGTGTAGCAATTCTCCCCCCCAAACTGAAGAATTAGCATGTCCTCATGCGATGCTAGAAAAAAAAGAGAGGTGGTTGCTACAATCTATTGAAATGTATGCTTAGTGTAAAACATGGAATAAGGGAGGTGTTGAGAATGAATAAGAATATCAATGGATGATTAAGAATATTACGGACATGGTCACAAGAAAGAAATGAAATAAACCAACACTCCCCCAAACTGAAAGATGAGACATGTCTAGAAAAATGGGAAGTGGTAAAGATATGGAATGAATAATGATAAATAATTCTCAATGGATGTTCATGAAATTCTCCTAAATTCATAATAAATCAGAAAATTATGCTATTTTACCTTAGGTGTTACCTCCGAAAAAATGTGGAAGGACATGTAGGGACCGGCCTTTGTTGAAGCTGATGTAGGCTGAGCGGTTACTGAAAGTGATGCAAAAGGTGGAAGCCATGTGTGCGTTCGCGAGCCTTTGCTGTTAGTTGCAATAGTGTGATCGAGCTGCGAATAGAATTTTCCCCCATACTTGTTGTGCTCCTGTAAACAAATTACAATTCTGTATGCAATTTTCTTGAATCCACGGTTTTAGTTTTGAATGGAAATAGATAAGATGCATGCAAAAAAGTTCAAGCAGAAAAAAATTATGTAAAAATGCAGTATTAATATTGTGGCAAATCAGCAAAATAAAAGAGCAGCGTATTGCACAGCAATTGTACAACATGGAAAGGCATACATACTTATGATACAATCAACAAATTATCGCATCACTGAAACCCATGCATGTAATGAATCGTTAATAAATAGAAAATCGTTTTGTAATGATTTAAATACGAGGAGAAGGGAGAGCATATGATAACCATAAGTATAATTGCGTTATTTACCACTTTGGATTAATATGATCGACTTATAATGATTTTCATGTATAATAGGTTCGGAGGTAAGGGATTCATATTTTCATTTGACATTTAAATAAAGATATAGGAAAAGGGTTAAATATGACTATTGATGTGTACAAGTGTGACTCCAATACCATCAGCAGAGCTCTGCTGCCCACATGTGTCCATAACCTTGACAGAGTTACTTTCTTACCCACGGAACCTTTATCCTTTATGTATGCTGAGGAAGTTCTTTTTATTGAATATCATGACGGAGGCCATTGTGATGGATTGGTGACCAGATAAACCACAATGCCGTTCACTAGGAAGAAGTGAAAGGTGGGTAGGCCGGCTCGTGATGAGACCTCCTGTTCCAAGGACTTCTTGATTTTTTCAATTGTCTGTTGGACCATTTCCTTGGTTTGGTGGCCATAATGGGAATGCCACTTCACTGCCTTCCCTATGATCACGGTAGGCTGGCTCTTGGTGAGACCCCCTATCCGCCATCTACAAGATCATTATTAATAAAATATATAAATAATTTTTCTTCTTTTCTATAGCACTTTCCCTCGGTTAATCATAAGGGATGGCTCAACACTCCTTAAGAGTAGGAATGGTGGAAGAAGTCTGAACATCTCAATAGAAAAGAATATGCCCTTGTTCCTACTCCATAAGTAAAAATCAAAGAAAGTTATAAAATATGGGAAAGAACCAACATGATAAATATAATCGATCATATGAATTTAGTGGTAATAAGACAACAAAATCATGTTATTGATTATGTCTCTTTTTCCTTTTTCTTATCATTACTAAACAACTTTCTTTAAAAATGATGATTTATTTTGATTTGCTGATTACAGTAAGCTCTAATTTGTATGATTGTGTATCTTTTCATAAATTGTATGTTTTCCTTTCAAAAAGTCATGAAAAATTCAAAAACAAGTTCTAAAAAAAACAAAAAAAATGCACTCAAAAAGTGCTATTCATTTGGAAAGGAACAACAAAAACAATCTACGAAAATGCTATTCCTTTGGAAAGGAACAACAAGAACAGTGGGTGAAAATGATGTTCCTTTGAAAAGGAACAGCAAGAACATTCAGTGTTGTTCCTTTCAAAAGGAACAACAAACTGTTGTTCCTTTAGAAAGGAATAACAAAAACGAGCGGTGCTGTTCCTTTTGAAAGGAACAACAAAATTGAGCAGTGCTATTCCTTTCGAAGGGAACAACGAAATCATGCAAAAAAGTGATGTTCTTTTTAAAAAAGAATAGCAAAACTAATGAGCGAAAATTTTATTCCTTCTGGAAGGAACAACAAAAAATAAACACACAAACACATTGTTTCTTAAGAGGAACAACTGCTGTTCCTTAATAGGAACAATAACTGTCCCTTAAGAGAAGAAAAAAACAAATATAAACATGTAAAAAGGAAAAAACAAAGCTAATATGCAATCCATTGCCAAACAAATCCAATCAAATAGAAAGGAAAGTTTATGTACAGGTTTCAAGAAAAAGTAATTTTTTTACAGAATTGGTGCCACTGAAGAATTGTCTTTTGTAACTGAAGCTTGCATGGTGGGGTCCTTATTGTTTAGTTGCAACTGGAGCGGAAATTATAATTTAGAGGGATCAACACCTGAAACACAAAAATATAAAAGAAATCAGAAAAAAAACAACACTTTATTAAGTTACAATAGCTATGATGTTATTTCTAAGAGAATATCAAATCTATTAATGGAAAAAAATGATCTTTTGAAAAATGTTTGGCAGCAGTGGCATGAATCTTCAAATGGGAACAAATTCTTCATTTCTTCTGTTATGAATCCGTTAGGTAAGGAACTGGATGAAATTCCCTTGTTTTACTAAAATTTCTTTCAAGAATCACTCGTTCATAAATTGACCTTTTTTGTTCTCTTGAGACCTGCAAAAAACGAGTGTCTACCTGCAATAAAACATTAAATCATGGAGAAAGAGAGGTGATCAAGCTCCCATAATCCAATAATTATGCAAAAAACTAACAAGTAGTTACTCTGTAGAACAAATCCACGGAAAAATAAAACAAATTATATTTTTACCTGCGGGAGAGCAGTGGTCGACCATACTAACTAGCAGTGTTTTAATCATAACTTTTTTTTTTTTCGTCTGATTCAAGTGATTCTAAAGCCAAATGAGAGCTAATTAAAAAATTTATCTCCAATAGAAACAGGCTTTAAAAATTCCATGTAATGGTATGTTAAATATACTTAGAACAACCTGCATCATAGAGTCATTTTCGATTTTCCAGCTCAGACCAACAATTGGTATTTCAAGCATAAATTATTCGTTTGATGGTGGATTGAAGTGATTAAAATTGGAGATTAAATTAGATTCATTTATTTATCTCAAATAGAAACATGTTTTGAAGACAAGAAGAATTGATGGGTCAAATACGTTAAGGAACAGCCGAGAAAACAGAGTTTCAAGAGTGCTGATTTATAATAGGCAGTCAGTATTTTGGTCATAAATTCCTCATACAATATCAAAATTGAGTGATTAAAATTGGGTTGTAAACTAGATTCATAGAAGAATCTACCATAGAAACAGATTTTAAAAATATAGTCATTTAGACCTCCAAAAACTGACTGTCCCAACTCTGTTCTTGAGTTGCCTATTAGACACCCTGTCAATGTTTTGGTTCTACCTTTTTCGTTTCAAATCCAAATTGAGTGATTCAAATTGGGTTGGAAAGTAGAAATTAAGGGATACTTAGGATAGAAACATGTTTTAAAAATATTCAATTTTGGTCCCCCAAAACATGACTGTCCCAACTGTGTTTTTAGAAATTTCATCAAGCCCGCAAGCCAGAAAAAATGATATTCAAGAAATTTTTCCATATTGATGATAAAAATGATATAAGTGTTTGTATAATTTTTGTTTGCAATATAATTAATCTACATACACAGATAAATTAGAATATTTATCATCAATGTTGATTTCACAGCATGTTGCAACAAAGAAACAACTATTTTCACAAAAATAAAAAAATGTGTTTATTTTATTTCCTTATTTATTTATTTCTCCACTATCCTACTCTAAATTGGAAAATGAATATGATTATGTATAAGAGTATTTCCAGTGGAGCCATTTCCGAAATAAGGCTTCAATTATGTACATACCCAAATTTGAAAAATGTATGTTAATAAAAATTAGGGTATGAGAAGCCAACTTCTCTTGAAAAAATGATTCCAAAAATTGTTTAAGTATGGAGTGATGTTGCAAAAAAATGATGGAGTGAAACCAATATTCAATATATTATTTTCTTCTTTGATTTCCCATAGCCATCATATCATGAAGTTCTTGAGCTTTTAAAATGATTTGTTGGTGCAAACTAGAAGAAACCTCATTTTCTTTTATAACTTCTACAATTTTTGGATTTGATTCATTCTGAGTCTCAGTGTAAGTTTTTTCCAATGGTACATGTGAGATAGAATGGGTGGGAAGGGTGGGTGAATTTTTCAGTTCAACATTGTAAGCATGTTGTACTGGTTTATTATCGTGTGGGTGTGGAATGAGTTGAGCAGGAGATTGTGTAGGGAATGGAGCCTCTTGATGATGTAGTTGATTGTGTTGAGTGGATGATTTTGATGGGCAAGCAAGATATTGTGGAAGAGCTGGAAGATGTGTTTGTGCTACAAGATGAGGGAGAGTAGTCATGCAATCATAAGATGAACCATGCCAAACTTGTAGACAAGATTGGTGGTGGTTATATTGAGATTGGCATGGCTGCCCTAACATATGAGTATTCCATAATGGATTATTCAAGTAAGAGAATGGAGAGGAAGTGTTTTGAACCATACCTGTAGGCCATGATTTCCATGGTTTTGACCTTGTTGCAGCTTCCCCATCTCTTTGATATGCTACTTCCATCCTAGATAAGGAAGAACAACTATCTATGGGATGCTCCTTTCGGTAATGAGGGAAAAAAACTTCATCAAATTCTTGATTTTTCTGAACCTGCAAAACATTCAATTGTGAATTTAGAGAGCTAATAAAATCATATTTAAAATTTTCAAATAAAACATTGATTTCAGCTCTTATGTCTCTTGTTCTTGTAGTAAATTTGGAAAAGAAAAAAAAAACTTCTCTAGAATTCTTACCAGCCTTGGAAATTCCTCTTGAATACCTTATGCACAATTCACAAACATCATCATATGATAACTGAAAAACATCACCTTTTCCTATCAGATTTAAGAGTTCTAAAAATTCATCTTTGATTCCTTTAGGAAGGAGTGTTTTTAAGATCTCTTTTTCCAAATGCTTATGCTTTGATTTTTGAAGGTTATAATGAAATCGATCTACATAGTCCTCCAAACTTTCATCTTCCCCTTGTATCATACCCAAAATATCTTCATTGGATTTGCAATAGTCTTGGTACTTCTTCAAGAATATGTTCTTCATGTTCTCCCATGATTGGATGCAATTCCCACCTAGGCTCATGAACCATCGGAGAGCTGCTCCTTTTAGAGTAAGAGGAAACACTTTCAATCTTTGATCATTAGTACAATAATCATATCCTCTACAAAGTATTTCAAACTCAAATAAGAATGTATCTGGATCTTCATTTGTCAAACCATGAAAATTTGGTGGAGACAATGGGGGAATTATGTGCATTTGTGTCACTCCTCCTAGATCTTTGATAGGGAATTCAAAAGTTGCAATGTCAGCCATTTCTTACCATAATAGAAGATGTTCTTTAGGTGTTTCTTTAAGGATATTCCTTCCAATGTTCCTGTCAATTGGTTAGTGAAATGGGTGGTGCTTACATCACCACTCGAGAGGAATTACAAGATTTTTTTCAAAAAATACTCTACCTCTAAAATTAAAAAAAAACGCAAGCATTCATTCCTACCTTAAGCTTTCACTCAATTCTGCTGTGAAGCGGGCCAGTGAACAAGTGTGTTTCTTGCTCGTTGCGCAGGTTCTTACCTTCCGTCTTTAATACCCAATTCTTCTTAAGTAGAAAAAAATTAAATATGCATCACTCTTTCTAAATGGCATACACTCTCCCCGGTAACAGCGCCAAAATGTCGAGGCATAAAAAGGTATTTTTTTAACACCTATTTATCTCACATTAATTATCAATCCGGGAGCGAATTTTTATTTCAAGAGTGTACTTAGTCTGAGGCAACAATTTATCCAAGAGTAATGCTATGAAGATGTAGTACAGAATAACAAATGCAAAGGTAACAAATGCCTGTAAAGAAACCTACTTACATTGACATGAATGGAAAGATTAAACTACATCAATCTTGCAAAATATCGATCAGGGATGCAGTAGCAGTAACTCTTTCCCTTAGAAATCAATGCAAGATAACCAATCTGGGGACTTGGGAGCAATAACCTCTGTCCTCTACAGTTGGTGATCTTAAAAAAATCGAAATAAAACAAACTCACTCTTTGCGCTAATGGAAATAACTAAAGGAATGAAATCTAGAAAGGAACAATAGCGTATAACTATAGCTCATCTATTTACAAATTGAAAGCTGTAAATAAACAATGAACAGAAAATGGAACAACATTATAAAATGAATAACAATTACAATTCTGATGTGATCAAACAACTAATTCTTCACGCTTCAGTCCTTACGCAATAGCTAATCATAAAAAATCATAAATTAAATGAACAACAACATGAAATGAACAACAATTGCGAACTTCACAATAATTTAATCTATTGCTGGCCAATACTGCAAATCAATCAATCACAAAGAATAACAACTTAAAGTTGAATACAGAATAGCAAGGCTTTCGTAATGATAGCAGAATAAATGAGCAACAAAGTAGATAGCAATGTAATTCGTTAATGGATCTGTATTCAAAGTAATCAATTAACTCTGTAATCAAAATAAGAAGTAAACACACTTCACACAACAGAAGATAAAGAAATAGAAATATAAATAACAGAGCGATTCCACCAGGGTCGGGCCCTCAACCACCGGTGAAACACTGCTGTGCTTTACTCTAGCATTTGAGAAATGGAACAAGAACAAACTATTTTATTAATTAGGCATGAATATTTTTTACAAACAACTCGTACTCTCTTAAAAAGAGTTGAGACACAATTCTGCAAATTACAACAAGAAAAGTTTCCCCAATAGCAATACATGCTTCTCCTTTTATAATCAGAAGGAGAAGAAATTAAATAGCAAGTATAATCTCCCATAACAATATTGGATTTCTCCAAACAACTTGATCAACCAAAAAATACATTTCCAACAATCTTTCAACAAGAGCAAGGCGAATTTGGCTTTTCAGCTGAGATTTGGAGGACGGCCGCAACAACGAATCTGAGAAAATCGTGCTCAAAGAACCCTGCGTTTCTCTCAATAAAGGTTGAATTTGGGCAAACCGTTCTTTAAAAAGTTAATTGGGTCCGTTCTGGACAAAACCCATGTTCCAGATTTTCTAGATTCTTCTTCATTTTCCCAGAATCTTAACCGCAAAACTATCAATGCTTATTCCAGCGGATTTCTGAGTTGGAATATCTCATGATGATTTGGAAATCAAATCTGTAATTTAGGAAATATATTGGAGGCTAAAATGGTAAATGATATTAATAAACCATCATTGATAAAATTATGCATAATAATAATCAATTTATTAAAAATAAAGGAGAAGAAATAATTATTCATCCATAAGAGCATAAATCATTATAAGATGGATTTATATGATAAATTATGATAAATGATATGATAAACAAGAGTAAAAGTGGATGAAGTAAGTGTTAAAAAGTGGTCATATTCACGGCCCAAAAATGGCTTCTTAGCATGACAACAACAAATGTACAAGGATGTGGAGGAGTACGGGGACATCTTCACCTCACCCACAGGGGTGCCTCTGCACTGTTAGGTCAAGCACACCATTGACCCAGGTGCACTGCTACCCAATGGACCGATCTATAGGTGTTATGTTCTAGAGAATGATGAAATCAAGAGGCAGATTCAGGAGTTGCTGCAGAAAGGTCACATCTGACCAACTTCATTGCCCTGTAGGAGCCCGATTGTGTTGGTACAGAAGAAAGAAGGGACTTGGAGACTCTGTATTGACTATCAGGTGCTGAACAAGATCACTTTTTGGAATATATACATGATCCCACAGATTGATGACCTTCTGGACCAACTCAAAGAGGCAAAATATTTCAGCAAGATCGACTTGAAGTCTAGGTATCACCAGGTACCAATCGAACCCTCTAATGTGTGGAAGACTGCCTTCAAAGCCAAGGAGTGCCTTTTCCAATGGCTCGTCATGCATTTTGGGTTGACGAATAAGCTTGTAAATTTTATGAGGTTGATGGATGACATCTTTCATCCATTCACCAACTCATTTATAGTGGTGTACTTGGATGAAATTCTGAGCTTCAGCTAGACTTAGGAAGAGCACCTTCACCACATTTGAGAAGTCCTCCAAACACTACGACAACACAAGTTGTGTGCCAATTTGGAGAAGTGTACTTTTGGCATGACCTAGGTTCAATATCTGGGATACATTATTGATGAAAGGGGGCTGCATGTGGATCCAGCCAAGATCCAAGTCATTCGGGATTGGCCAGCCCCAACCACTCTAACAGAGCCTCGCATCTTTCTAGGTCTTGCTAATTTCTATTGCAGGTTCGTGTTGGGATTCTCTCATATCACTTGGCCCTTCAGTCAAGTCACTAAGGGAGGAGTGAAAGAAAAATGCTTTTGGTTTGAATCTCAACAAAAGTCGTTCATAGAATTGAAACATCGCCTATATTCCACCCTAGTGCTCACATTACCAGACTTGTAACAACCATTTGAGATCAAGACAGATGCCTCTGATTATCCTATTGGGGTATTTATTACTCAACAGCAGCATCTAGTGGCATATCACAGTGAGACATTGTCCGATGCAGTTCACAAGTATCCCACTTATGACAAAGAAATGTATTCCATTGTGCAGGTTTGTCGACAATGGAAGCATTACATTTTGGGGAAGGAAACAATTATCCACATAGACCACCAACCACTGCAGTTCATACAGACACAAGGGAAGTTCCAGAACGATCGCCATCAGAAGTGATCCACATATCTACAAGAATTTCACTTGAACATGAAATACAAGAAGGGTAGCACCAATAATGTTGTAGATTGCTTCAGCTGACCACCGATCATGGCCATAACCACCATTCTCAACTCTTGTGGGCACGATACTTCTGATTGGCCATTTCTCTACAAGAGCGATACAGAATTCAGCCACACATACAAGGCACTCTTTGGGGGTATGCAAGTTCCAAATTTTCACCTCCAAGATGCACTGTTATGTTACTTGGGGCACCTTTGTGTTCCTTCAAGTGAACATGCCAAGATGATATGGGAAGCGCACTACAGTCGAGTCACTAGGCATTTTGGGGTTGCGAAAATAATGGCAGTACTGCAGAAGTATTTCTATTGGTTGAACCTTCGACAAGATGTCAGGAAGTACATCAGATCTTGCACTGCTTGCGCCATTGCCAAAGCGACCATTAAGAAGCAAGGCCTATATACTCCGCTACCTACCCCTAGTCAACCTTGGGAATCCATCTCCATGGATTACATGTCGGGCCCTCCTTCTACTAAGCATGGAAATGACTGTGCTTTCATGGTCGTCGATAGATTCTTGAAGATGGCCATTATGGCAACCTGTAAGAAGAATATCACAGAAACCACTACTAAAATATTCTTTGAATGAGTGTGGGTGCACTTTGGGATCCTAGAGTCTATCATATTAGATTGTGATAGTAGGTTCCTCAACACATTTTGGTCCAACGTCCGATCAATGTTGGACACCAAGCTCACCAAGTCTACAGCTTTCCATCCCCAAACTGATGGCCAGACAGAGGTCATCAACATGATGATTGTACACATTTTGCGCATGTAAAATTCAAATAATCCATGCACATGGGATGAGAGCCTCCCCTATGTACAAAAAAGTTATAATTGGGCTCTCCACAACTCAGCCAGCCATAGCCCCTTTTAGGTGGGCTTGGGATTCTAGCCACTATGTCCCATTGACGTAGCCATGCCATTTGCAGCTACTCAGGCCAATTCAGCTCATTTTCAGTATGAAGCTCACAAAGCGAACAACTTCATTGAATGCATTTAGCACATCTTCCAATAGGTTCATGACCTATTGGATAGAGCCAATGCTAAGTACAAGAAACGACATGATCGACATCGGGTTCCACACAACTTCCAGGTCGCCAACAAAGTGTGGCTACATTTGCAGAAGGAGCGCCTCACTGGACCCCACCGTAAGCTTTGCTCACTCTGATATGGGATGTACACCATCACCAAGGTTGTAGGGGACAATGCCTTCGAGCTTAGTATTCCACCATCCCTTGGTCTGCACCAAGTATTCAATGTAGACCGCCTTTTTCCATACTTCTCACCTCTACTGGACACCTCTGACATTGTAGAAGAACTCACACCAAAAGAGTTAAACCCAGACTACATGGAATAGGCCACCACAGATTGTATCATGGACATGCAAATCAAGAAAACTTGCCAACAGAAGATCCAACTATATTAGGTTGTCAAAGCTAGCCAAATCCTGCCCCAAGGCAAGTGGTTCACTAGGGACCAAGTTCAGCAGAAGTTTCTTCATCTCATGGAGGAACTCAATGCAATGGGGACCATTGCTTCCTAAGGGGGGAGGAATGATATAGGTGGATATTGGTGGCCACCATCCTATTCCACTTTGGGCCCCACCATTGTCTCTTTCATTTTTTCAGTTTTGGCACAACTTAATATTTTTAGCAGTTTTTCGGGTCCTGAACTTCCGAAGCCATTTTGAGGCCCTAAACAACATTTTTTGGGAAATCTAGGAGCAACATGGGTCCATATATTTATGATGAGGTATGGTTCATGTCAAACAGAGAACATATGCCAAAGTTACGTCCCCGGGAAGTTGAAACACGAATTTACTCAAAAGGGGCCCATAGTTTTGGCGCTTCATCTCCTAGGGTTAGGGTTTTGGATGTTTAGGGTTTTCTATTGTTTCTAAATAATAAATATGCCCTCAAGCCTCATTGTAACTCAATTCAAAGGCCTTTAGCTGCCACATCTCTTCTTAGAGATAAGCTACCAATGCCCTAGCTAGTTTATTTCCATTTTGTCTGTAAGAAAATTTAAGTTCTTTGATATTAATGAAATGAAGTGTTATTTCTGCTACATCTTTGTAATTATGGTTACATGTGTATTTGGTTGCATTCCTGCATAAATCCGGATCATCTGTAGGCGTAATTAGCTCCTCATAGCTACATTTTATTTTATGTAAATACTTGTTATGCAAAGACCGAAGACAATCTTAATTTCTGAAACATTGTGTATGCTTTAAACTCTGCTCTTTTTCATAATACAAAGATCATGTTCGTGGTTCCAGTTTCCACTTAATGTGTACATAATCAACTAGGATCTCGACCTATTCTGTTGCAGAGGGCCCTTGCACAGGAGAAGGTTTTTTTATTAGTTATTTTAGTTTAATTATTTGCTTTGTTTTGTCCATTCACAAATAAGATTAATATTGTGTTGCAGCTCTTAGATCAATATCATAGAATTAAGTTATGAATGTTTTCTTAGCATCAATGATAGAGCGACTGTGTAATATTTTCTTTCCAAAAACATCTCAAGAAGGTAGATTCATCTATTTTCCAATTAGATTATGTTTGAGGTAATAGAGCTCATAGTTGTTTACTTTCATTTCATGTTCTTATGCTTGCTTTCTTAGATCAAATAATCAGTCAATTGTATAATTGGATGCTCCTAAAGATCATTCCAATAAGGTGACTTTTCATACTTCCAAATTGGGTGGTCGAGTGTTTAGCCTATGCAATTATTGAGTTTTCCTTTAAATCCTCTAAATGTTTTCCTAGATTTAATTTTCAAAACTAAAGTGTAATCAGTTGCTTGTACATCATTTCGAGAGTGTGAGTATTTATACTTCCATATTGAACATTGGAGTGATTGATCATACATTAGTTGTTTTTTTCCTTTGAATCTGCTTTCATCTAGAATAGCATTGCAATTTTAATTTTTAGTCATAAGATTAATATTTCAATCCATGGAGTAGAACTATTGTTAAATTTAAAGTCATTAGAATAGGTACTCTGTTTCTAGATCAGGTTCTAAACATTTAATAGTTTTGAATCATTTTTATGCAAGTTAGTATAATTTAAGAACACTTAATTTTCTTCCTTCTTTCAAAAGTTAGTTTTACACATCTAAATTTCACTAGATTCAGTAGATTCCTTTCATAGTTCTCATTTATTAAGATTAACATTTAGACATAAGGAACAAAATCCCAGAAGACAACATAAAAATACATACAACGAAGTAAGAAGAGGGTTAACTAAGCATATATAGTGCACCACACTTCATCAGATTACAAATCTTGGTCGATAATTTATGTTGAACAATTTAAGACATTAAATTGGCTAAATATTTTGGCGTCGTTGTTAGGGAAGTGTAATTAGGTAACCTCATTTCTTAAATCTAAAAGAAAATGATGTGCGTAGGAAAATAGATTCTAGGGGTAGATTCATAGCTAGAGGCAGAAGTTTAATTCCTACAACACCACTCACTCCACCTAGACCACGTAGTGATACACCACCATATCAAACTCATATTCCATACCTCACTGGACATAGACCTCCTGAAGTCTTAAGGTCAGAAATCCAATTAGGAGGATCTCCTACTTCACCCACTGAGGCAGCCTTAGAGGAAGAAAATCCTAGAGCTCCAATAGGAGGAGTAACATTTTTTACCTTTACAGGGGAACACATTTTAGCTGAAGAGTTAGAAATTCCTAGTGGAGAAGAAGAAGAACAACCTTTCTTCAACATTCCATTGAAAGAAGAACCAGAGGAAGAGAAATTAACCTTACAGATAGAACCTTATATTAGCTCTGAGGAATCTATAATGGCAGGAAGAGGATAAGGAGGAGAAGGAGAAGGATAATTTCTAAATGGAGAAAATTTACTGTTTGGAGGAAGAGGTGGAGGACGAGGTAGAGGGAACGAAGGAGGAGGTATAAGAGGTGAAGAAAATAGAAGAAATAGTGAAAATAATAATTCTTTTGAATTTCCTATAATTTATGGGGATACAAATTCCACAATGAAAAACATCTCACCTTCTGTCCTTCCAAATTTCCATGGATTAAAAAGTGAAGATCCTGCAACTTTTTTGCTTGAATTTGAAGTTTTGTGTAGATCTTATGATTATTTACAAGACTCTAAAAAATTTAAGCTATTTCCTTCAACACTGAAAGGAGAAGCTTTAAAATGGTTCATGGGTTTAGTTACACAGTTTATTATGACATGGAATGACATGAAGAGAGCATTTTTAGAAAGATATTTGGATTATTGCATACCCATTAATCATAAGCATGAAGTACTCAAAATGATGCAAAGAGAGGATGAAAATTTGGAGTATTTAATTGAAAGATTCAATTATAACATAAAAAGAGCTAAAATGGATAATTTAGATTGAGATACTTTAAAAGCTCTTTTGTTAAAAGCCATTAGAGATGAGTGGATAGATATTCTCAACATGATGGGGAAGGGAGATATCTCTCAACTCCCATTACCTGACATTGCTGAATTATGTATTCATCTCTCAAGAGGAAAAGAAAAAACTAGGAAAAATCCAAGAGATCCTTCTTTTGTTAGAGTGAATAAATCTCTAGCTGGAACAGTAAGTAGAGCATAAATTGAAAATATGCTTAATGAATTTAAAAATGATATCTTAGGGAGTCTCAGTGAACAGATAGACACCCTTAAATTACAAAACAACCAAAAAAATGAGACTGATGCCTTAGCCATTTTCTGTCCTAAATGCAGAAAGAAGCATGCTTTAAGAGAACGCCTCTTGATACAAAAGTCATAGAGACCTGTGTGATTTTCTCAAAAAATCATGCATTAGGGGAATTTTGAGGTCTAAAATGGGCCTCCTAAGGAAATTATAAAATAATAGTGGAAAAAATCAAATAAGATTTGATGGCATCATCAAATTTTAGAGGGAAAAATGAAAAAACTATTTTTTCAACTCATATTTTCAACTTATCTCCCAAAGTTTTTACTCAAATTTCGAGTGGGAGTACTCATTGGATGCGAAATTTAATTCCTCATCCAAGGAGTACCCATGTTGCATACTTTCGATGGGTCCTACTACATGAAAAATGAGAAATACATTAAAAACGTGATTACAATCACGTTTTTTTATGTATTTCTCATTTTTCGTGTAGTAGAGTTCATCGAAAGTATGCAACATGGGTACTTCTTGGATGAGGAATTAAATTTTTCATCCAACGAGTACTCCCACTCAAAATTTGAGTAAAAATTTTGGGAGATAAGTTGAAAATACGAGTTGAAAAAGTAGTTTTATTATTTTATTATTTTTTAATATTTTTACCGTTTTATTTAAAAAATGGTAAATCATCCCCCATGGTTGACATCATCATCTTGAATCCTATTGGTTGTTATAAAGTTTAATTTTTTTGTACATTTTTCTTAGGAGGCCCATTTTAGACCTCAAAATTCCCCTAATGAAACTAAAATTTGCCCTTCAATTCCATGTCTTAAGGTTTTTTTCAAGAAGAAGCAACTTCAAATCCAACAGAATCTATTTTCTTTGTCTCTAGAAAACCATGGCAGGAGCCACAAAATAAAGGTTTTAACAACCAAATGTATACTTAGCCCCCACCAAATAATTGGAATTCTTGGCAACAACATTGGTCTCAACCTTAGTCTTGGGCATAAGGAATGCAAAATACGTATGGTATATACTCTCAATACTACTAATATCCTTCATCCTATCCAAACTATCCTCCCCAACAAATTCCTCAACAAAATCAACAACCCCAACTTAAAAACCAAAATCCACAACTTTCATTACCATTTCCACAAAGACCGAATCAACTACTTTCCCAACCATTTCCAAACCCCAATAATAAAAATCCTCAAAATACTTACATAATAGAAGGACAACAATTTCCAACTTACATGATTACTCCACTATATCTTAATGATGTCCAAATTAGATCTGGTGGAATACTAGAAAAGAAAAAGCCTTATGTATTTATTCAAGAACAAGATAATTTTGAGGAGGATTCTGTATAGGCAAGTAAAATTTTTGAGGAAGGAACATCTCTTCAAAAATAAAATTCTAAAAATTAAAAATAAAAAGAACCAATAAACTCAACTCATATCATAGAACAACCATCAGTATCTATTTCTAACCCTCCTTTTCCTGAAATATTACAAGTTGTTAGAGGGGTAGAAAAACATATCATGTTGCCCAATTATGATTTTCTAGAGGAATTGAAAAATATCTATATCAAAATTCCTTTGCTATAGGCCATTAAAGAGATTCCAATTCTAGCCAAAACAATAAAAGAGTTGACCATGAAGAAACCAGGAAGAAAAAGAAAAGAAATAAAAAGAACTCAACTAGTAGGAAAAATTGCAGACATAATGATGGGGAAAATTGCCATACAAAAATATTTAGATCCAGGAAGTCCATTTGTAAAAACACATATCATTGGTGTTGAAATTCCAAATACATTGATTGATTTAGGAGCAGTTATAAACATCATGATCAAACAAACCATGGAACAACTCAAGCTTCCTAATCTTTTGTATACACTTACATTAATCCAATTAGTAGATAGATCTGTAATCAAGCCAAATTGTGTATTAGAATATATCTCAGTATCATTAGACTCTTGGGATTATCCTGTTGATTTTATGATCTTAACTCCCAAGAACAATCTAGGAGGGCATCCACTAATATTAGGAATACCTTGGTTGGCTACATCTGATGCTTTAATTAGTTGTAGATCTGGTGATAGGTATATCTCTAATGGTAACTCAATAAAAAAATTCACTCTATATCCTCCAACAAAAACAATAATAGAGTTAGAAGATGAAGAATGGATTGATGGTAACAATGATACACAACCTCTGTTTACTTTTTCAAGCATTAGTGAAGATAGTCAAATCTTAGATTCAATGGAAAAATTTGAATCATCTTCAGAATATGAACATGATCAATTTCAAGAACAATGAAATATTGAATATTTTTCATCCAAGCAGATGTCACTATACTCTATGGAATAATTTGGTAAATCTACAGTTGAAATCTTTCCAAGAAAATCTTTGAACATAAACAAAAACTTGGAAAGACTACAACAGAAAAATTTAATCAAAACATTACAACAACATTCTTCTGCATATGCATGGGAATACACTGACATGAAAGGAATTAGTCCTAAGACATGTATACATCACATTTACATTGAGGAAAATTATAAACCTATCAAAAAACCTCAAAGAAGAATGAATCCAAATCTTAGGGAAATTGTGAAAGAAGAATTGCAAAAGTTGTTGAAGTTAAACTTCATTTACCCATTTTCAGATAGTTAATGGGTTTCTCCTTTAGTGATTGTACCAAAAAATAATGGTAAGTGGAGGGTATGCATTGACTATCGAGAGTTGAATAAATCCACCCTAAAAGATCATTTTCCTTTACCTTTTATAGATCAAGTATTGAACACATATTTCATTAAATTTGGATGTATTCTATTACAAGGCCTTCAACAACATTCATTCTTTTGTAAATCATCATATTAACTTAATTTAAGATAAAAATAATTTAGGAATGTCAAAAGAATTAGAGACATGAATAGGTCAAACATGGGGTTATTAGGTACAATAGTATAAATTCACAATAAGAGTGTAAAACAGAAATCTTAGAAACAATTTATTTAAGGTAAATCATATTAGTATGCCTAACATCCAAGAAATATATTATAGTTATGGATAACATAATAGAGCCATCGATGTTTGATTTTTGTGTTAGACGACTCTAACCCCTTTCCCACAACCTATTGTACTTTCACCAAGAGGAGAAAATTATAAGAATTGTTAATGGGGAATAATTAAGTGTGAAACACAACTTAACATGGATTTTAGTTGAAATTTATATAGTCTTCATGCTCTTTGATTATTAAATACTTAATGTAACTACTAATAATTTATCATTAAAATATTAATTTTGAATATAAAATATGTACCAAAAGTCATTTATCTATTGCACATGATTTTCCGTGTCACGATCTAAATAAACCACTTAAAACCCATCATCAATAAATTTTAATTAGTTTTGTAAAAGATGTATCTTTACTTACATTAAGAGATTTATTTCGAAAATATAATATTACATTTATAAACTTATATCAATACATATAACTAAATGGAATACAATAAATAGCTTCAGGCCTTGTTAGCTTCTATGAGATTATTTTAATTACAAATAGTTTATTTAATAATTGATTTTTACAAAATTTTAATCTTAATGGGAAAATCGTGTCATGTGGTGGAAAAAAGTTTAAAGATGTTCATTTGTGACGCAACTCTTGAATGAGCCTAAATAGACTACTTAATGCTCAACAATATGAATTAATTAATCCAATGATGTTTTAATAGAAAACATTTTTTTACATTTAAAAGTTTTCTTTTAGAAATAATAACATTTATACATTCATATTAAACCACATGAGAGGTAATAAATATGTTTATTTGTGAGTCTACTTAATGCATGACATTATGAATTAATCAATCCATGTTTTAATAAAAAATATTTTTTTACATAGAGTTTTCTCTTAGAAATAACAATGTCACATTTATACATTCATATTAAACCACATAATAGGTAAATAAAAATCAATCGATTGTTTCTTGACTTATCGACTTATATGGCATGATTGTATATAAAAGTAATTGATTTAAAAATGCATAGATAGAAAAAATTATCTATTGAAAATATAATAAACCACTTAGAACTCATCATCGATTGATTTTAAATTATTATTTTTTCTAATAAATGTATCTTTAATTACATTAAGAGCTTTATTTCAAAAATATAATACATCTATAACATTGTATCAATGCATATAACTAAATAGAATTTAATATGTCATGCTTTATGTCTAGTTGGCTTTTATTATTTCAATTATAAATGATTTATTTACGAATGGAAATTTACAAAATGCTAATAGGGATGAGAAAATCAAATGGTGTATGTTGTAAAAAGTTTAAATACATTTATTTATGACCAATATCTTAAGAGAACTTGAGGAATCTATTCACTATTCATTATCAATTAATTATTTCATATTTTGTTAGGAAAATCATTTAATTTTACATGGAGTTTTATTTCAAAAAAACAATGTCGCATTTATACGCTTATATTAAACTTCATGATAAGCAAATAAAAGTTAGTAAATGGCTTTATATAGACTACTTATAACTTAGTATCCATTACTTTTAATTTGTTTTATAAAAAATATATATTTGTTTACATTAGGAGCTACATTTCAAAAATATATCACATTTATAAACTTCTATTAATGCATATAACCAAAGAGAATGCAATAAATAGCTTCGAGTAATGGTGGATTCTATGAGATTGTTTAAATTACAAGTAAATTATTTAAGAATTGAAAATGAAAATATGTTAAAATGGATGGGAAAATAAATGTCTTATGGTGCAAAAAGTTTAAATACAAACATTTATCATCTATCTCTTTAATTAATCTAGATGGCCCACTTAACACGTTTTTAATTAATTTTTCCATGTTTTATTAAGAAGAGCTTTTTGTTTTACATGCATTTTTATTTTTATTTTTAAAATACAATATGAAATCAATACTCATTATGGTAGACAAATAAAGGTCAATAAATGGATTCATTATTAACTTATATGGGATAGATGATTGCATACGCAAATAGTTGATTTAAAAAATAAAATAAAATTATGGCTCATATGATTTGATTTCAGTTTATTTAAAATATGAAGAAAAAATTAAAAAAAAATTCAAAGACATAATTATCTATGATAGCGTCCAATCAAACCTTGATAGTCCACTTAGCAATCATTATCATTAATTATATGTTTTTATTTAAAAATGCAAAATTTTTTATAATAGATTTTTATCTCAAACAATAAATATCACATTTATGCACTCATATTAATGCATTTTATAGGTAAAAGGTCAATAATGAACTTTGAGTGTTGTTGATTTTCTATATGATATATGATTTTAATTACAACCATTAATTGATTGAAGTACATAAATTTATGTAAAATATGGATTGAGAAATCGGATATCTTATGCTTCAAACATTTCAAATCATTTTCTTATGACACATTTCCCATTAGCCTGAATAGCCAATAGTGCTTGTAGCATTATTAAGTAAATTATAATAATTTATTCAATAAGAATTGCACTTTTGTTTGCAATGAGCTCTATTTCAAAACTTATTTCACATAAGTAAATACAAGTCAATAAAAATACAAGCATGCCTTGATGGTTCATGTAAGATGATTTCAATGGAAAATAATTCATTTAAGAACACACATACACACACATATTAGCAAAAAAAAATTGATACAACAAAGTCATTGCAAAAATAATTATAAATAATAATAGAAATATATAACAATATAATTGACAATTCCCATTGTAATTTTTTTTTATTAATACAAAGTTCTGATTTTTTTCCTACAAAAAATTAAAATTGAAAATTCCCATATAAGATTCCAAAAGATATAAAATCATACAAATTGATTCAGAAAAAATATCTTCAAATTGCATTCAAAAATTGGAATGTACTTGTGAACAATTTTATAAAGAAAAATATCTTCATCCACTACAATGAAGTACATGTTCTATTGAACATTCGAATGTACTCACGTTTCTCTTTCATACGATGAAGAGTCTTAAGAAAGGGGAATAAAATATGCATAAGCCAAGTATCTTGCTCTTTTCATGTATAGGCTTTTATCAAGATGTGGTTTGATCGATATCCAATGAATTGAGAAGTATGCTTTGTTGTATCTATTAGCAATACATTCAATTCTCCATAATTATCTCCATATTGGGACCACACATCAGTCAACCTTTTCTCATAAAATTGTATTGTCCTCCCTGCTTCTAATTTTGTTTGCAAATGACAATGAGACACATTCCATGTGAATTTAAAGTCCTCTATATCAATATTTGAAATTTCAAGTACTCGTCGGATGTACTTGTCAGTGACATTTAATTTCCATATTGCAACATCATAGTTTTTTAAGCAATATTTTAAAAGTTCTGAATGAAAAGGCCTTAAAAAATAGGACCTATCACCAAACTACCAATATGCTTCTCTTTGAATATAACAATTTTGTTCATCTTTGGTGTACGATTGGAAGAAAACTCCTTCCATTTCAAATATCAACAACATCTTTTGACTTATAGTGATGCCCATTTGAGTCTGCAACTGCACTGCAACCACACATATGATATTAACATATCTCCACTTCAACACTTTATTGCTTAATGATATAAAAACCTAACATTTCAAAAATGATGTTAGTATTTATTCTGAATTAACGATAATCACAAATTATAATTACTAGCCCCAGTAAAGTGAACAAACTAATCATATGTTTACTTTATACGTACAACCTAATACCTTTATTTAATTTGTTTGGAATAAGCAAGTCTTATAGGATCACATTGACCCACCATTTAAATCATTGATTTTAAGTCTTATAATGATTTGTTTAATTTGAATTGAAAGATATAATTACAATGGTTGCAATTAAGAAAACTAATTATATATTAGTTTCCACATGTAATATAATACAATTTTTAAATTTCAAACCTACTTAATTATACGCTCTAGAGTCTCTACTTTAGTTTCTTTTGGTGCTTCTTTTAGTCAAGATTCTATGTCTATTGTTGGGGCTACATACATCCTATTATATTTTTTCAACTTATATGAAATAAAAAAATGTATAACAATGCAGTGAACCATCATTTGCATTACTAATTTCAAAGCCTGTATAATGATAACTTAAACCACAATTGAAAAAAATAATTGTAATGTTTCAATACAAATAGAACAATTATCTATTAATTTTTACATACAATCTAATCCATTGTAAAAATTTCTATAGCATGAGAAATTTTGATATGAAAACATTAAACAACCATTCAAATCAATAATTGTTATCAATACAATAATATCTCATAAAAATAAAGAACATAAAATTATTGTATTCTACTTTTGACAAACCAAATCAACAATTATTTTATTAGTATTGTAAAATAGAAGTCAACTTAAATTTAAAGGGGCTACAAAATATAGTAATAATTCATGATGTCATACATATTATGACATGAAATAGACACCAATCCTCTTAAGGTACTATTAGATGTTATTGAACATCCTTCAAAATAGCCCGCACATCTGTTGCCTTGTTGCATTTAATCAACATTCTCCATAGCTTTTCGATCAACCAATCATCCTCTTTATTTGTTCCAATGAATTGAGGGGCAAGAATCACATTTTATTTTGGATTTCCTTGCATTCTCTCAAGTGAACAATCCACTATAATAGTATTGGTTGCATCATATTGGGTATGCATTTCCCACACTTTTTTCAATGATTTAGTGTGTATACCTTTTTTTGGATTGTCAATGGCCTTATGTCCCTTTTTTGGTTTACACTCTGAAGCAGTCCACATAAACACAAGTTTATCTTGTATTTTTTCTGAAAAGGACTTTTTTAGAACTCTTCTTGTTTTGAAGTTGTCGTCCAAATTGCAATTTCAAAATATTCATTTTTTAAACACATTTCAAAAAATGTATTTGCATGTGGATGAATCCAAAATAACTTTTTCTCTATTTTGTAATCTGCATCAGTTCCCATTTTCTCAATATGTCCTTTGTTTGTTGCTTCATCATCGATGCTATGGTAAAAAATGTCCCTTAATTCAAGAATAACTAATTTCTTTTGGGCTGCAATACAATAAAAAATAGTCTAGTCAAACCATTTTATTCTTGTTACAAAAATTACTAAAAAAAGTATCGAACCAATACACTTACCATGAGTGTTCTTTTGAATACTTATAGATGAAACAATCTTCTCTTTTATCATCTTCACAGAACCTGGAGTTAAAAATATTAAATCTTCAATTAAATATGATCAAATTATGTAATAAAATATATATTCAATACAAAATTTGCAATTAAAGAAAAGCCTTATCAATGTAACCTACAAAATACACACCCGCACACTTTTAACATTATTTTAATTGTTAGTTTTGTTATTTTTATTTGTTCCTATAATAAACATATACAATGTTATGGTATAGAAGCATTAGAATTTGAAAAATAATAATAAAAAACAAAAAACAAAAAGACAAGTAATATGTACCTGATATGGCATTATCTTCATAATTATAACTTTGCACCTCATCATCGTTTTTGTTCTCCTTATTTGTCTCTACATTAAACATATAAAATAGTTTGAATTGTGAAAATGAATAAAAATATTAAATAATAAGGAAAGCAAATGGGAAAATTACAAGTACCTGATATTATATTTTGTTCTTGATTACAACTTTGTTTATCAATCTTCGGATTATTGTCTTCGTTCTCATTATTTGTCTCTATAATGTACAACGAATATGTTATAAATTGTGACAATGATTAATTGAATAAAAAAACAAACAAAATAATAAACAATAAAGTTCATGTTAACTACCTAATATGATATCATTTGCTTTATTATAGCTTTGTTTCACATGTATTTGATCAATGTTTTTGTTCTCCTTGCTTGTCACTATGATAAACATAAAAAATGTTATAAATTGTGAAATGAATAAAAGCATCAATCAACTATATAAACAATGAATCATCTTTAATCATCCATATAATATTTTGGTTTTAGTTGTAGTTTCTTGGGACATTCCCTTGTCATTATATACTTTCTTTAAAATATATATATATATATATATATATATATATATATATATATATATATATATATATATATATAAAGAGAGAGAGAGAGAGAGAGACTAATACCTATTTCTATCTCCATCATTTCATGGTCAATGTCTTGATTAATTCCTTTCTTCTCATAATTCCCTATAATAGACATCCGAAAATGTTATAAATATGAAAATTAAATAAATTAAAAAAGTAACATGAGCAATAACCAAACAAATTATGTACCTGGTATAATAACATCTTCTCCTCCTATTTCCATCTCTAAATTTGTTTCAACATCATGTGCACTATATTGATTATTTGTTTGCTTCCCACTTTCATCATTCCCTATTTTAGAATCCCCATCATTAGTCATTGTAGTTAACATTTTGACAACTAAGAAATTTGACCAAAATAGTATCCAAAGTATTATAAGAGAAACAACAAAGAAACTATAGTACCTGAATTTTCCAAGAAGCTAATGGATCCTTGGTTTGATAGTTGAAAATATTTGTAACTATTCAACATTATTGTCCTTTGTGATTCTATTTGCACAACACATGCAATTCTTCTTCTATATGTACAACAAGCCTTGATTAAATTTGCCCCCGCATAAAGAGAAATGACCACTTTTGCATCACTACATTGTTGATGTCTTTCCAATAAATCTATCTAGAAACCATAATCTCTCTCATTTTCATCAAGTGTGTCTTCAAATGTGTGAGAGTATTTTGAAGCCTCGAACATTTTTAATTCTGAAGTATAGAAATGTATAGTCAAAACTATATCATAACTATAATTATTTTGGGACATATATTCATAAATTCTAGTAGTCATTTTATATTTGAACTTGGAGTTCTGTATGGAAATTTCCAAAGTTTGATGTACATCATTACAAAACCAAAGTTCTACTAAGAGAACTGTAGTAAAGTCATTCAACTCGTTTTGTTCGATAAGAAATCGAAAAAAATCAATATAATAGCTCTTATGGAATGGTTCTTTTTTCAAAGCCACTGTATCCAGAACAACAAGGTCAGTATGTAAAATTGGCTGCAACTGACATGGAAAAGAGTGCAAAAGTGTTGACAAAAGATCAGGCCCTCCAAAATGACAACCAAATTCAAAATTGTTGTCAATTTGTTGAATGTTTGTTGATTCTTTTATCATTTTGTCAAGGACTCCACATGCTTGTTTAGAAAGGGAATATATCTTTGTATTTCGTGTTCCTTTTACATAAGTAGACCCCTCCATAGTTTTGCAGAAATTGGAAAATATGAGCTCGTTAATTCCATAATGCTTAAGAATATTGAATGTGGTAAGAGTCTTATCATTCAATTTCTCATCATGACTTTGACAATATGCAACCATTGCATCCAATATTGTTCTGTTGGTTTTCAATTTAGAACAATAATCTTTTAATTTTATGGCATCTGTTGGATAATTAGGTGGAATAGAAAACCAAATGGTTCCATTCAATAAATTTTCTGCTACTAAACCAATTTCTTCTATGGTTAATCCCTGAAGGGGACGAAAAGTAGTCACTGTCAAATTGTGTAGATTGTTCTTCTTGTAGTTCTCAAATCAGGTCGGCTTGGAGAACACTTTAAT